>SNQJ01S0045634.1:32365-44140 GCA_010110895.2 Picea sitchensis | reverse complement strand
TTAAGTCCTAGGGAATAATTTATTAATATTTTTGAAAAGTGTAAGTTATGGATAATTATTTATCCTAAGTTCCCGAGGGATGCGAATGAGTCACGAAGTGTATAAAGCTACTTCTCAAGGTGACAAGTGTCTAGTTTAAGGCATTCGATATATATTATTGGCCTTAATGTATTTTGGATTGAAAATTCATTCATTTTATCATGTGTAGAAGGGGTCAAACCATGTGGAATATACAACTATTACCTTATCTACAGAGAAAATATTGTCAGGGTTTTTTCTGTACTGTAACCAAAGTTTTGCTGTCGAAGAGGTGGGTTTTCAGGTCCGTGAGCATTCTCTCTAGTTGAGAGATTTGCTGTCTAAGAGGTGGGTTTTCAATCCTGTGAGCATTCTCTCTAGGTGAGATTTTTGTTGGGAATTGTTCCCTTGTGCACTAGGCAGTAAATGCAGGGCTTTGAGACTTCCTATACTGCCTGTTGTTGGAACCCTTGAAGGGAAGTGGGGAAGTCGAGGGACAATTGAGCAGATAAGGGGCACACTTCCATGGGTGTAACAGACATGTCGGGAATGCGAGACTGTAAGCTAGTTGCATTGCTACACCTTGGAATAAACAATTCTGTTGATTATTATACCTTAGCTTGGCAATAGGAACCCTTTTTCCCTGGTGGAGTTAAGCCCCAACTTAGGGGTGACCTATTACTGAAAGTGTATGAGAAACAAAGTTTATGTCTAGGAGGAACGTTTGAGTTCTATACGTAGTTGGTGACTTTTCATAAAAGATAAGTGTTCTTATGTGCTTGTCTCATTTACTGTGTGTTTAATTATATATGCTTAATATGGGTTTAATTCTTCTATGTTTATGCATATAAGTAATTGCGATTATTCGGTATTATGCTGCTTGCACATGTAAATATGATGTCAATATTCAGTATTTGTAGTCATGCATGAGTATGATAGTATTCATAGTTATTATTGTTAATTTAACCTTATGATATTGGTCACGAGTCTTCGAGGTGAGGTGAGAATTCCCATGTGTGTAGGGAAATACTCCATGTGCGTAGAGGTTGGATTTGCTTGTGCACGTAGGGAAGGAGTCCACGTGCACGAGGAAATCATAATTAGCGCGTGACACTAGAATTGTTGCGCATGCAATAGATATCACATGTTCAGAATGGATTACATGCACAATAGTGCTATGTGCTTAATATGCTTGTGCACACTGTTGTATTGAGTTACTTCCATTGTTATAAGTTGTGTCAGAAGAAGAAATTTTGGTTGGTGCGACTTAGCTTGGAGTTGAGTGCATCACTTCAAGTATTTTTCTCAGACCAATGTTATAAAGTAGAATATGCGCACTAGATTTTGGAGTAGTGTTTCTCAGTAGTAAACTGGGTAACATTACAAGTTGGTTTCAGATCTAGTACCCATCTAGGAGATTGGGTATGTTACAAATTGGTATCAAAGAAATTTGGTAACATGAATGTTACATATTGGTATCTGAGCAGTTTGGTAATAGGGATGTTACAATCCCTCAAGTTTTTGACTGTAAAGAGGCAATCTCATGGTGTGTTGATAAATTCGTCCAAAGCAGAAGAGTAATTCAACTACACAATGAATCTCATATATCTTTAGCACCATCAGTTTTTTAAGAAAATGATGAAACTTCAAGAGCTGACCATTACTTTCAAAGGAAACAAAACAAGGAATTTATTAAAAGAAAGGAATAATGGATTGAAGATTTTACAAGAATATTTAGAAGATCCTACAACAATGCCAAAAGACATATCAAGAATTTAAATCAGTTCATTAAAGTATCCTTATCGAGAATTAACATGGATTTTCAATAGGATTACAGGTCAGGAATCCACAACAACCATCCCTCGGTTGGCCCTTTATATCTTATATTTTACAATTCATGAAGAAGCAATTTTTGATTGGGGAAAAAACATTTCTTCAGAAATTTCTACACAACTGTCAAATTTTAAAAGCGAAAAGAAATTCTATATGGATTCCTACTTGATATTTACTATTACTTACTACCATGTCTTCAAGTGTTTAAGTATCGACAAAAAGGTGAACTGTAAAATTGATCCAGTCACTATGTGGTATCAAGGTTTATGGAGACAAAAGTTTAATTACTATTTTTATGAAGTATATAACAAAATTGTTTCTCTTTTCAATTTTTTTTTTTGCAGAGAACACTTCCATACTTTCATGAGAAGCACTAAATTTCCTGGACAAAAAGGAGATTACAGAGAATACATATAATTACAACATTACAATAATTTATTGTTCTCATGAAATACCTCTTTTTCTTCCATATTATATTCTAGATAAATTATTTGCTATTGAGGCTGGGAGGTGGTATAAGTTTTGGTTGCATTTCTTCCATGAAAAAATAAATAAGCAATTTATTCTTCTCCCATGGATAATTGGTGACATCTCGTTGAGAGGAATCACTAAAATTAATGAATTTTCAATCCAACTTGACCAATATAATTTGAAATTCGCAGAGGAAATCAAAGGATTTGACCCAGAACATTCCTTTATTGATCACATGACATCAATTGGGCATAGTAATGCACTTATTAATACATTCATTTTTGGATAAGAATAAGGTGACAATGATGATCCTTTGGCACAATTTGTTGAGAGAAGAACAAATGATATTGAGACTATTGTCCGAAGGGAAAAGCACTGAATGAAAATGGTTCTCAATATCCCATTGCCTAAAAAAAAGAATGGTCCACCCAAAAGGAATCTTCAATCGACAACATCGCAAGAGAGAAATTCATCAACCAACAATTCAGGTGATGGAGGTGATAAAAACCCTCCACAGGGTAAATTGGAAAAACCACATAAACTTCAAAGAAAAAGGACCAATTCTCAACAAGAAGTTGAAAAACACATACCTAAAATTGAATCTTCTATGGAAGACATGGATTTGGAAGTTGATATTGAAACTATTCAATTTCCTGATGATGACCCAAGATTACAAGAAACTCAACAACCTTCAATTGAACTTGCCATTCAAGAAGAAGTATTTTTAGAAGAGGAATCCATTTTTGTACAAAATTCTTTGTTTGATAAAACTTCCAGAAAGTTCATTGTTGAAAGATCTCGTTTGAAGAATAAAATGGAACTGGAATTGAATTTAGTAATTTGCGTGCATCTAGAATTTCCAAGTTTCATAAAGCTACATGGGATGCTCTGGACATTTCTATTGATGATATGGAAGCTAGAAACGCTAGGCTGAAACAAAGAATCAAGGAATTAGAGTCTACTCTAATGCCACCACCAATACTTGCTACTCCAGTTTCAACTGTCCAACCAGGAAAAAGTTCTAGAAAAACCCCATAATCAATCCTAAGGATAAAAGGGGCATCATGTTTACTTTTTGCAACCAGGCATTATGTTGAAGAAAATATTAAGAAAATAATGTCTCTTATTTTAGAAACTTGGGACTTAGCAAATAACTTTTTTTCTCTTGGTTGGAAAATTAAAAATACTAGGAAGTATTTACAAGTTGATTTAACAAATGATGAAGGGTTTTATACGGATGCACTCTCTACATTTGTTATGAATATTTCAGGAATGACTGAATATCATAGAAAACAAGAACATTTTCCCTCACAAACTCGTGTCAAGCAATTGAAAGCATGTGAGATAAAAAGGATCAATATATTAAGAGAATTATTAGGCGACTTAAATGCTTTAAGTAACAAAAAGGATGAAGCTTATTCTAAATTGGCGGGTTTAGATCTTGTGACACAATTATTGAAGTACAAGACCCAAATCTAATTGTGAATTCAATCCTTCAAACAAGACAACAATTCGAAGAACATGTTGAAATATTAAAAGGATTCTTAGCAGAAAAATTCAGCAACATGGTTGAATATACAAAA
The DNA here is from genome assembly GCA_010110895.2 of Picea sitchensis. NCBI lineage: Eukaryota > Viridiplantae > Streptophyta > Pinopsida > Pinales > Pinaceae > Picea > Picea sitchensis. The sequence goes on along the minus strand of SNQJ01S0045634.1, from coordinate 40,235 downwards.
CAAGATATTGAAAGTTAGCTTGTTGCGTATGAAATAGAAATGAAGATATCGAAATAATATTACAACAAATTTCAATTGATTATAAAGAAATTGAAAGTAATTTATTTGATATAAAAGTTAGGCAAGAAGTGACAGTTGCTCCTTTACGTGATTATATTGAAAAATGGTTAGAATTAGTCTTAATCAAGATTACTGAGGAAAATCAAGCAGAAGTAGTTGGTATCGGTGAAGAAACTGTCACTAGACAAAATATAACCGAAAAAACAACACAAAAATGATAAGAAGATTCCATTACAATAAGTATAAAATTATCACATTCCTATCCTTGTCCTTTTAGAATTCATCCAGTTATATTTTATCTTTAGAACATGAATATAACCGAATTATGATCATTCCCTTTATTCTCTTTTCAGGTCTTGCTCTATTTACACCCAATTCACATTCTATCCTTATTTTCTTCTACTTTATATTTTATGGTCCACGGGAGCTCCAATCCCAGTCCTTTTGGACGAATGCTTTAATTTGTTTAAGACTTTTAAAGCCATATTATTTTTTGAGAATCCAAGAGAACTATTTTGGGGTTAAGTTTAATTGTATCTTTGAACCCTGAAATTTGAGTAAAAGATATTTGAATTTTACCTACCAAAATATTATTTTGATTCTAATAGAAAAAAATGCTTTTAAGTTCTCTTTATTTTGGGACCTCTTCTTTCCTTTCCATGAATGTGTCTTCCCATAAATGTGATAAAAAATATTTAATACTATAATGGATGTGATATTTGTGTTATAGATTTCTTTTTCTGCAACAATATTTTGTGAGTGGGTTCATGGTCCTTTTCTCATGAACTTTTGATATGTTTATATTTTTATATTATTGAAAAGATATTTCTTTATTTATTTGAGAAACAAAGATTTGGAGCTTATTATTTAATAATCTCCCATTTACATATCATTGTCCCAAGATCTCCAAAGAAAAATATTTAAAGAATTCAAAGAGGAGTACCACCTCTCTAAAAACAAAGGGGGATTTCATCCTCATGAGGTTGTTGTTTCGTTCTTAATTGATTCAAACATCAACATTTTTGGCAACCATACTGGGGAACGAATAACAAAGTTGGTTTTACACCAAAATTATTTATGACTCACCCTCAACCTAACCAACCCTATTTGCAAGTTGGACTGGGAAATCAGAAAACAATTTTGCATCAATTATAAGATCTAGTGTTGACAACAACCCAAACTTGTGAATAACTTGAAATATCTTGGAAAACTCTTTCTCGTGAAGAAGAAAGAGAAATTGCAAGAAGACAAATACAAAGAAGGCAATATAGAGATTGAAACTAGAAAAATATAAGGGGTCGATAACAATAAATAAAAGAAAACAAATTGAAATAATTGGAGAAAGTTCAAGTGTTAAAGAAGAAAAATATCAAATCATGGCTGATAGAGAAGAAAGAAATAAAGATCCTCTTGAGAATACTGAAGAAACAAGACAAATAATTCCATGGAGAAGGGTAGAAATAACCCTTTAAACATTTACATTGAGCAACATCAATTTCCAACCCTTCCACAAGGGTTATTACCAACATTCCCAAGAGATGGATCAATTGATCCAAAGAAACATATGGAAAAATTTCTAATCCAGTGTGAAATTCATTTGGTTGAACATGATGATGTAATGGTCTGACTATTTCTACAAACATTGATGGACTAAGCCCATGAATGGTATATGTCCCTTCCAGTAAATTCAATTTCTACTTTTGATTATTTATAAGGCATGTTTCTAACCATGTATTCTCCTCCAAAAACATATCATACTCTACTCATAGAATTTACCCAAATCCGTTTGGAAAAGGGTGAAAGGATCCAAGATTTTAATTTTCAAATTTTAAGAACGCTTAATAAAATACAAGAGAATCAAAGACCAAATGATCCACTCATACTTGGATGCTATAAAAATGCAATGCCTTCAAATGTAAAGTTTTCCATCAAAGCTTCACAAATTGATAATTTAAATGAAGCAATGAATAAAGAAAAAGAAATGGAAGAGATTCTTCTCAAGACTGATGCAAATCCATATATAATTCTTGGTAGACTTCAAAGATAAATGAATACACTCACTATATTGGATCAAGGAGCGTCATATTCAAGAAGAGTTTAAGATCAAAGAACACAAAACACTAGAGGTCAAGGAATTGGTGGAGGGATAATCAAAGGAGTAATTCCCAATGTAACAAATGATCCAACAACGACACAAGAAACTAAACAAAGAATGTAAATAACATAGATGAATCGAACCATTCGACAAATGAAAAATGAATTGACGAGTTGAAGTAGAAATGAAAATTTTACTCCTAATCCAAGAATTCCAGTTCAGAAACAGAGGAGAAATCATGCTCAATAATAGAGGATCAAATATGATGGTACTAGTGGTGAATTTAGAGAGAGAGAGCCAAGAGCACCAAATCCAAATTTTTCAATACTAGAAGGTATGTTTGAAGATCAAAATATTGATCAAGAGGCTGATTACATTCAAGAAGAATATCTTGATGAAGGTGAGTCATCCATGTATATATTTGATGAGAAAGAAGAAAATCATATCTTGTAAGATAATGTCATCCAAAAAGGGCACAAAAAAATAAAACAAAAGAAAATGTAGAAAAAGAGAAGGAAAAGTTAAGACCAAATATGCCTGAAATGAATACGCAATAGCCACAAATAAATTCAACAATAAATTCTCCACAAATGACATATAATGTAATTGATTATCTTACAAAGTTGAGAATTACTTTTCCCTTTATGGAAGTGATCAAAATTACACAACAGAGAGAGAATATTCTCAAAATTTTAGATGAGCCAAGTAATAGAATGGAAGCAATTGCATCAAGTTCAAAGAAACAACAAAATAATTCAACAAGAAGACCGAAAGGTAAGGTCCCACCTTTCTATATATCCATAGAAAATAATGATGTTTTCCTTCATAATTGCATGATTGATACTGGAGCCAAAAACAATATCATGACATTATCAGTAATGGAAGCCCTTGGGATGGGTTGTACCAAGTACTATGAAATTAGGGAGAGTATTTATGCTATTGATTCAAGAAAAGTCCCTGCATATGGAGAAATCAAAGATTTTTATGCTTGGATAACTACTGCACCACATATCACAATTGTATTCACAATTACAATAGTTGATCTTCCTACAACTTATGGTATAGTTCTTGGAAGATATTTGTCTGCGTTGATTGGAGGGTACATCATGAATGATGGGAGATGCATACCTAATAAAGATAAAACAATTTTTATGGTTCCACAAGAGCCAAGAAAACCTTTCTCTTTTAAGAAAAAGGATAATGAAATGATGCAATATTATGTCAATGCTGGTATAGAAACTTATGCCCTGCTGGACCAAGAACAACGAGATGTCTCGAAAAATGAAGAAGAAAGTACCTTCAAAGGATTTTGGAGAATGTCTTTTGATGGTACATGTTCCAATTCAGGAAGATGTGTTGGAATTGTACTAAAGGGTTTTGATTCACTTATACACCCGCATGCCATCATATTGGAATTTCCTTGCATGAATAATGAAGCAAAATATGAGGCATTGATCCAAAGGATGATTTTGGCATTGGAAATGAACTTTGAAAATTTCATTATAAATTGTGACTCTAAACTAGTTATAAATCATATTACTAAAAAATATAAGATAAAAAAGGAACGATTGAAATTGTATGCAAAAAGAGTGAATGAAATAATGGATTCATTTAGTTCATTTAATATATCTTTTATCCCTAGAGAAAGGAACACAAAACAAGACTCTTTGGCACTTGCTGCATCATTATTTAATCCAAATGATTTTCAAGATAAGAATACTTTTTCAAGTGAAGATAATCTTCAAATCTCCAGTTCCTAATAACCAATATTATATTCAAGTATTTGAAAATTATGAATAGTTGAATGATTTTCTTTCCAATGCAAGTGAACCTGAAGAAATCATTGCACTGATTTCAAAAAGTTGCATCAAATCTGAATCTCTTTTCACAGGAGATGATAAGACAAAATATTTGAAAGAAGAAGAATCTACATGAAAGATACAACAAACTCAAAAGATAAACATCAGAACTAAAAGTTCTCCAAAATATGCGAATCTTTGGATTGATTGCACACTAGAAGAAGTTGGTCAATATAATACTTTGTTTAAGGAATACTTTGATGTTTTTGCATGTAGCTATGATGATCTCAAAGATTATGATAAATCAATATTCCAACATATTATACCATTAAAAGAAGGGACCAAGCCATTCAAATATAAGCTGAGAATAATAAACCCTAAGTTGAAGCCCTTGGTGAAAACATAACTTGAGAAATTGAGAAAAGCTAGAATAATTTTCCTAATCAAACATTCAGAGTGGCTCTCTAATCCAATAATTGTAAGGAAGAAAAGTGGAGAGATTTGCTTATGTGTTGAATTTCGAGATTTAAACAAAGAAAGTATAAAAGATAATTATCCTCTACCAAACATGGAAATGTTACTCCAACAAGTCACTGGATCAAATCTCATGTCCATGTTAGATGGATTCTCAGGATATAATCAAGTGTTTGTTGCAGAAAAAGACACGTTGAAAATTACTTTCATCACACCATGGCATACATATGCATATGTCTGCATTCCATTTGGTTTGAAAAAAACTGGAGCAACTTTTTAGAGGGCCATGGATCATGCCTTCAAAGATCTAATTGGGAAATTCATGGCTTATTACCAAGATGATATCACTATTTATTCCAAGATAATGTAAAAGCATATTGGCCATCTAAGAGAAGTATTTGAACGATGTATATTATATGGAATTTATCTAAATCCCAAGAAGTGTTTATTTGCAGTCTCTTAAGGGAAATTATTGGGACACGTAGTCAACAAGGAATGAATTTATATTGATCCGAAAAGAGTAAGGGCCATTAATGAATTAAATCCACTAACATAAAAAAAAGGGAGTTCAATCATTTTTTGGCAAGATAAATTTTGTGAGAAGATTTATCCCAGATTATGCAACGGTTGTTAAACCAATAAACACTTTGTTAAAGAAGGATCACATATTTGAATGGACCAAAGAAATACACAAGGATTTCACAAACATCAATAATGAAATCACCACAACACTTGTGTTGATCAATCTTGATTTTAGTAAAGATTTCATTATATATTCTTTTTCCGTCGAAGAAACTATTGCTTCCATTCTCACACAGAGAAATATTAAAGGAGAAGAATTACCAATAAGCTTCATGAGAAAAACTCTTCATGATTATGAAGTAAAGTACTCAGAGATAGAAACACAATATATTTCCTTAGTCAAAGTAGTGGCCCACTTTAGAACTTAAATTCTATCTTCCCATATCATTGCATATGTTCTTACTTCTCCAATGAAAACGTTGCTCAATCAACAATTAAGAGAAGGGAAATGGGAAAATTGGCTAGCAAAAATTTAGAAGTATGACATTGAAATCAAGCCACTGAAAGCAATTAGAGGAAAGGGGTTATGTAAGATTATTGTTGGGAATGATTCATTAAATGGGACCATATAAATTTCAACAGAATTATCTACATCAGCTCCTGAATAGTACAAGAACATAAGTTTTTTAATTTAAAATCAGGCAATTCCCAAATGGCATGTCATCAAGAGAAATGAGAGCATTAAAAATGAAATCAAATCAATATGTACTAGTTGCTGAAATTTTGTTTTGTAGAAATTTTGACAGAATGTTGTTAAGATGTGTTGATGCAACAAAGGCTCAGGAACTAATGAAATAATTTCATGAAGGAATTTCTGGTGGTCACTTTGCACCCACAACTATCGCACATTGAATAATGAGATCCAGATACTATTGGCCTACTATATTTAGAGATTCATATTTGATGATAAGAAAATGCATTTCTTATCAAAACGTTTTAGGAAAAATGAAGAGAGAAACAATGCCTCTGCAATCCATAGCAATAGAATAACCATTCACTCAATGGGGGCTTGATGTAATTGGTCCAATAAATCCAAAATCAAGAAAAGGCCATTTATATATTCTCACTGCAATATATTATTTCACAAAGTGGCAGGAAGCAATAACATTAAAAAGGGAAGATTCTAATGAGCTTATAATATTTTTGAAATAAAATATTTTAGCAAGATTTGGGGTTCCAGAAAAATTAATTACATATAATGGGTCAATATTCATCGGATCAAAGTTTACTAAATTTTGTGGAGAATTTGGTATAATCATGGGGAAATCATCAAATTATTATCCATGAGGAAATGGTTTGGCTTAATCTACCAATAAGACTTTGATCCAAATTCCTAAGAAGACCATTGATCTCAATCAAAAGAATTGGCATTTAAAATTGACATATGCACTATGAGTAAGCAGATTAACACCGAAGGATAGCACCGAAAATTCCACATATATGCTGGTATATGGAAAAGAATCAAGGATGCCAATTAATATGGAATTGAATGCATTAACATATGATGTTAACGTTGAATATGCAAAAGAAGTTTCCCCTTTACACAGAAAGTGTAACCAGTTGACAAAATTGGAGGAACAATGAGTTGAAGCAGTAAAGAAAATGAATCAAAGACAACAATTTTTTATCAGAGTACAAAAATGAAAGACTTTCAAAAGGGACAACTAGTGCTGTTGTGGAACAAAGAAAAATTGAATCCTTCTCTACACACAAAGTTTGAAGCACTATGGATCGACCCATACATTATTGAAAATATTTTGGATTATAGCTCCTATTTAATGAAATACATGAAAGGGACACTATAGATATTGCTAGTTAATGGAAAACATATTAATATTTTCTTTGCTTGATAATTTATTCTCTTATATGTACATAGTATTTTCCTTTTTCTTCTTGTACCTTTTCATTTACTTCCCTGTTCTCGCATTGAATCCAAGCTCAATGGTTGAGATTATAGGTTCTCAGTGACCCACATGGGGTTCCTGTCCCACAATTGGAGCCAGTTGTTGACCTGTATATAAATTGGTCTTAGTTTTAATAATTTTTTTACTTAGAAAAATTATTGTCATATAGCAGGTTCACAAATCTCTTTATAAAACGTTTCACGTAATACAAGTTGCACTTCATTTTTCCGCCACCTACATATTGTACCATGACTCGCAGGTTAACGAAATCACAGGTGTGGCCCTTTTTCTTTTTTCATAATATTGTTTTCTCCGCCGTTACTAAATTGAACCTCGTCTTCTGTGATCTACATTTTTCTCTATACTTATTCTCTTTTTGATATCTCATGTCACGACGGGTTCGCAGGTTGGCGGACTCATGAGTTGGTATTTCCTTCTCCTTATATTCCCACTTATGCACCATAATGTATGAGTTTCCTTTGTTACATATCCCAATATTCATTTAATGCTAAATCCTATGGAATATAAATGATAATTAATTTTGAAAAGGCCATTGGCAACAATATATTTCTCGAAGTAATTTCCATTTAATTCAGATTAACCACTTCATTGAAAAAATGATTCAAGTTATTGTTGGCACAGGGGAAGACCCAGGGTTCAATGCTCAAGAGCGCACCAACAAAGCCCTAAATACCGACCCTTTCGGTAACACCTACGAAGCAGATGAAGTCTCACCCGAGGTAGAGGAATGGGTGGTTGCAAGACTCAAGTGTCTGCAACCTTAGTTGGGACACAGATATGTGATTATATCATTTACAGATCACTTAACATCGATCATTCATCAATATTGAACCCTTATTATACTTCGCAGACAACGCAGAGCATCGCGATGTACACTCAGATATATAGTATTTCAACACTTAACCATTGTAACCCAGATCAGATCCAGTAGATCA
>SNQJ01S0045634.1:0-31341 GCA_010110895.2 Picea sitchensis | reverse complement strand
CTTCAACTGTGCCTGTAGCGTATCTACATGCTGCTTTGCTTCTTGGAGTTGTGCCTCCAATGCCTGCAACTCTGGATTCTCTGTGAGGTTCTCATAAGTCTGGGTGCTTCTAGCGGTCAAATGCTTGCATTCCAAGGCAAGGGTTTTTAATCAGCCAACTGCGCTGCGAGCAGTTGCCTCACTTAGATATCTTATTTATTGAGGAGTCTCGGGCACGGTACAAAGTTCTATATCTGCGATGCGTTGCTGAAGTTGCTGGATTACTTATTCAAGTTGTGCCACCTACTGTGGGACACATTATTCAATATTCACTTCTATGACCGTCACAAAGTGAAGTACTTTGTGAACCCTTTCCTATACTTCAAGTTTCTCTTCTAGAAACTGGTCCTTGCTCTGCTGTAACTTTGCTTTTTCCTCATCCCACTTCACTTGCAAGGCAATATTTTCCCATTCTGCCTTACTCTATTGTTCTACAAGTGCGCTCTGTACTTGTGTCAAAGCCTTGGTGGCTTGCACTGTGTCTTCTTGAGCTCGTCGAAGGCGAGCTTCAACTTTATCGGTGATATGGTGTAATTGGGTGGGCTCATCACCCATTCCTACTATTCCAATTGTCAAGGGCGCAGTAGAAACTGCTTGGTTGGACTGGAGTGCCTACTTCACTTCTTGAAGTTCACCTTTGATTTAGCTAAATACCTCCTCTTGCTTCACTTTTTGTTTTTCTGCGATCTCTAGTGAAGCATCATTCAACGTAGTGATTAAGAAGTCGAAGTCATCCAGTGTGAGGGTAGTCTTAAACGTAGTCCGGGTGGCCTTAGTTTTATTTCGGGATGAGGGCTTTGGTGGGGTAATCTTCCTTTTCTTAGAGGAATCCTCCTCCTCTATAGGTAGAATAACCTCACCTTTGTTTTTCTCAACTTCTATGCCACCTAGTTCTTCACCATCACCTCCTTGCGTAGGTGAGATTGAAGTAGTCTTCATGGATGTGCTATGGACATCTTGAACTTCATCATCCTTCTTAGTCTTTCTTGGTCCAGGTGTATTTGACATAGCTTCAGGGCTATCCATGTCATACATTTCTGCGGGGTCCGCTGCAATAAGGAGGTCCACCGACCATTCCTTGGTAATCTTCTCCAAGTCTTCTTTTGTCAACTTGTAGTACGACTGGAGTTGTTGTTTGTGTTCATCAACGTGTGATGTGATATAGGTGAAGTGGTGGTCCATGTTGAATTTTATCAAAGGTCTAAACCTGTGAAGTGTGTTTGGGGTGAGGCGTGGTGTAGACTGGATCACATTCTTCAATTGGTTGTAATACGTGTGGAAGACGACATTAGACTGCCACTGCTTGTTCATGTCACTGGAGTACCACAACGTACAAAAATTCATGGCCAATGGTTCGAAGGGTTTGATCTCCAGAAAAGTGGCACCTTCTTGTAGCTCCCAGGCGATGAAAGCGATTAGTAAGAGCAACCAACTAAAGTGGAACTCATACCCTTGGTATTGCGCTTCTCTGCAATCAAGCTCTAGCTGGTTTACAAGGTACTATGCCCAGTTCATTTGTAGTCCCTCAACGCACTTACCTGTGAGGTAAACTACGAATCCAGTCACTTGTGTTGGTCTGTTCTTGCGAACTAGCTTGCTTGAGATCAATTGACAGACAAGGTGCACTACGCCACTCTGGATAGAGGCTACGTTGTAGCCTCGCATGCCTTTTTCGACATCGCCATAAGTTTCTTTTATCTTCTGCGCTAGTGCTCGGTATGAGGTATTTCCAGGGTAAAACTCCTATGGGTCATGGCCTTGCATACTAAGTCCTGTAATCTGATTGATCAAGTTTGGATCCACAGTGATGCGGTGGTCTAACCATAAGTATCCTTAATGGTAGTAGGACAAAAACAACTTGACGCATGCGTTGACTTCCTGGTGTCTGTCGAAGTGTAGGATCTTCATTACATTAAGCAGTGTGGACTGCGTGAGGTTATGGGTCCATGAATGTGGGACAATCTTAGAATTATTTCCTTTGGTCCTGGTTAAGTACTTATGCGGGGCTAACATCCTGTAAATGTTACAGTCTCCAAGGTTAAAATAACTAAATTTTAGTGCTGTGAGCTTATCCTTGTCAGCACAAACTGCACACACCCCTTTTGGAAGGTACACGACAATCAAAGTGTACTTGAAGTCTCAAGGTACACTGTCACAGTTGATGGAACCGCTTAGAGGTGGTAAGTAAGTAGGTAGAATGCATGGGATAAGCTTCACATTTGCAATGTCATCCCTGTGCTTGGTCCGTTTCTCATCGGTCGGTCGGGGTGGACCRACGTGATCAGTGGAAGGGGAGTCCTTGAGTCCTCTCGTTGATGATGCTTGGAMTCCTATAGATAATCCTCGCTCTGACATGACTCTCTCAACCATTAATTCAATCAAAACTTCTTCAACTACTTTCTCAACAACGCTGAGCTTGTCCGACATACAAGCTCGAGTTTGAAATGAATTCAGAGWCTACAATGAACGGTATGGGAACAAGGMAATGATCACAGGGTKAAGTAATCTCAGGTTTCAGGCTCAAATTCTCACTTAGAAAAAGTATTCTYGGTGCGTGGCACGACAAACTAAGTAGGGAAACTTAGCAACGGTCTACTTGCAACGGGTATGAGGCTATATTAACTTATGTTCTGTCCTTTATGGCGYGGTCTAACGATCTAGTGGTGAGCCATAAATTMTTTCTGACCCATTCGAAGCAACAATCGAATGGTTATATTGGCTTCCAATGGCTATATTACTTCGCCTCAGCGAAGTGGCATATGTCRTTGTTCTGATATCCCGACGAAGCTCCAATTCTACAAAGTGTCTTGCTACGAGGTACCCTCTGGGATCTTCTGTAATTTTTCAATCTTAGCCTTCTTCTTACTTAGCTTTCTAGCCTTCTTTCCAGTGAGATTCGTCTCAGTGATTCTCTTCCCATTTTGATTCTTATTTTCCTTGGACATAGTCACTTCGTGCTGGTGAGATTCCCTCCTAGGGTTTAGGTATATCACTTCGTCTTTGTATGGGGTATAAATTTCAGCTTTTTTTGTAGCGTTGGCCTAAACATCTGGACTTCTAGTGTCATATGGCTTCGAGCGGTTCTCCTATTCTTCTATAAACTGTGTGATCCTTTTAGTCATGAAATATTTTAACTCTTGTCTCTGCTGTTCTAAAACCTCTTCTTCTTCCTTCTTTCTGGCTTGATCTCTTTCAATCCAAGGTTTTCCGAGTAGCATAGTAAACGAGGCGCTGTCCTCTATGAATTTGATAATCTCAAAATCTTCTTCTGTCAACGTTCCATTGACTGTCATAGGTATCTGAGCGAGTTTTCCACATAACATAATCAGTTTTCCTTTGAATAGTCCTATTCCTCTCAATGAAGGAATCATGGCAGGCTTCCCTATAGCTTCCCAAGTTCTTTCTGGCATAATGTTCACTTGTGTTTCTTCAACAAGAATACAGTCAATGTCAAAGTCCCCTATTCTTGCTTTGACTTTCTCTTTTTCTTTGAAGATCTCTAGTAATCAGACATCTTTATGTTCCTTCAGGGTTTCTTTCATCTGTATTAATACTTTCTTTGTTTCTTGTTGGTTTTATTCCTTTTTTGGATCTACCTTATGGTCTTCTTGATTCAGATTTATCCTTTCAAGCTTAGCGATCATTCTAGGGAAATCTAAGACCTCATGGTCCATAGCTTTGCAATAGAGACAACTAGGTCTTCGACCAGGGCATTCCTTAGCTAGATGGCCTAGTTTTTTGCAACTGTAACATAGGATTAATCCTCAATTTGTTTTAAATAATCCCCAGCGTCTTCTGTACTGCGCACTAGAATCGTGATAGCTAACCTGCAAAAATTTCTTTATAGGATCCTGCATCCATTTGTTAGTCCAGACATTCTTTCTATGCATAGGTATAACATATCTATCATTATACTTATCATATCTATTCATATCTATTAATGCCCTAGTTTTTAAGCTAGGACATAATCTATCAAACATACCTAGATCCATGCTCTAGAAACAAAAAACAATTTCACTTATCTTACTTTTACAGAGCACAAAGCTTCTAGATCTAAAAACTTTTAACTATTCTTACCTTTATTAGAACATAAAGCTTACATATCTTACCTCTTTTCTACAGATCTAACCTCTTTCTTTCAAAAATTTTAACTTTTACTTTTCTTAGAGCACAGAGCGTTTAGATCTCACTTCTTTTCTTCAGATATGATCTTCCTTTCTTCAGATCTGACCTTATTCCTGGCACAAAGCTTCACATGTTGAGTAAAAAGCTGTGCACTAGGGCAACAGATCTACGCACATAGCTTTGTTTTACACAAAGTTTCTTCTTCCTCAGTTCCCAACAATCACAGTTTTAGTTCCCAGCAACAAAACCATTTGTTGGCATAGGGGCAGACCCAGGGTTCAACACTCAAGAGTGCACCAACAAATCCCTAACTACTGGCCCTTTTGACAACACCTGCGAAGAATATGAAGTCTCACCCGAGGTAGAGGCAAGGGTGGTTGCAAGACTCAGGTGTCTGCAACCTTAGTTGGGACACAGATATGTGATTATATCATTTACATAGCACTTAGCATCGATCATTCATCAATATTCAACCCTTATTATACTTCACAGACAACATAGAGCATCGCGGTGTACACTCAGATCTACAGTATTTCACCACTTAACCATAGTAACCCAGATCAAATCCAATAGATCAGCACTAAGCATCCTCATACACATCAGATCTAATAATCATATATATCTAAGAAGCACATAGCATAAGTGGATATATCAAAGAACATATCATAAGCAAAGATAAACACATTGAATCGAAGCATAGAGCATAACACACAGATTTACGTGGTTCACCCCCACCTTGGGGCTACGTCCACAAGATATTCTTCTTTATTATCGTCTTCAATCTGTTACAAGCACAAAGCCTCCAAAACCCTTATTCGCATAGGACATAAGATCTGCGCAGCTCACTAGATCCTTCTTCCTTGCGTTACCACACTTAGCTTTCTATAGCAACCTCATAGTAACTTGCACTTAGCCTTGCAAGCCTTACACAGTTCTCATAGAGCACTTATTCAAGATCACATAGATGCACTACCAATTGCACTAAGAAATCACATATACTACTTCTTACATTGCCTATCCTTCTATTTATACATTACAAAAGTGGGCCTAAGCGTGGGTAAACCCACGGGCCGACATCCCTTTCCCATTACATATTCCCAAAAACCCAAAAAAGACCCAAAAGGGGGCCTAGATTTTGCAGTTTCCGCTTTTCTTTGTGCTTTGTCTTCGACAGGCTGTCGAATTCCCAAAAACGGTCAATTATGACCAAGTGTTCCTCAAAACTTGGTCAAGGGTCAACAATTATATTACCAAGAAAATATTGATATCAACGTCCAAAGGACATTTACAAGAGTCCGTCAACTTCACCAAAATGGCCATCAGAAGACAATAGTTCTGTGGAGATACTCCGAACTTGTTTGGTGGAGAAGACCATAACTTTCACTGGTCGAGATCCTATTGGTATTATTCTTCACTTCCTCTGCTAGAGAAAAATGAAAAAATAATTTGGACATCGGGTATTGCTCTAGATGGATGAATCACTGAAGTTTTTGACTATAAATAAGTAATCGCATGGTTTTCTAATAAATTCATCCAGAGCCAAAGAGTAATTCAACTACACAATGAATCTCCTATATCTTTAGCACCATTAGTTTTCAGGAAAATGCATAAAATTCCAGAGTTGACCATAACTTTAAAAGGAGATGAAGCAAGGAATTTATTAAAGGAAAAGAATAATGGATTGGAGCTTTTACAAGAATATTTAGAAGATCCTACAACAATGCCAAAAGACATAAAAAATTCAGGTCAATTCATTAAAAAATCTGTATCGATAGTTAGCATGGATTTTCAGCAAGATTACAGGTAAGGAATCCACATCAACCATCCCTCGGTTGGCCCTTTATATCTTATATTTTACAATTCATGAAGAATTTTTTTTTGATTGGGGAAAAATTATTTCTTCAGAAATTTCTACACAACTATCAAATTTTAAAAGCAAAAAGAAATTCTATATGGCTTCCTACTTGATATTTTCTATTACTTACTGCCATGTCTTCAAGGGTTTAAGTATTGACAAAAGGGTGAACTGTAAAATCGATCCAGTCACTATGTGGTATCAAGATTTATGGAGACAAAAGTTTAATTACTATTTTTATGAAGTATATAATGAATTTGTTTCTCTTCTCAAAAAACTTGTTTCTGGAGAGAACACTTCCATACTGTCACGAGAAGCATTAAATTTCCTGGGAAAAAAAGGGGATTATAGAGACTATGGATTATTACAACATTATGAGAATTTACTATTTTCGTGAAAGACCTCTTTTTCTTCCATATTATATTCTAGATAGATTATTTGCTATTGAGGTTGTGAGAAAGTATAAGTTCTGGTTGCATTTATTCCATGAAAAAAGAAAGAAGTAATTTATTCCTCTCACATGGAGAATTGGTGAAATCTTGTTGAGAGGAATCACTAAAATTGATGAATTTGCAATCCAACTTGACCAATATAATTTGAAATTCACAGAGGAAATCAAAGGATTTGATCCAAAACATTCCTTTATCAATCACATGCCATCAATTGGGTATAGTAATGCACTTACTAATATATTCATTTTTGGATAAGAAGAAGGTGATAGTCATGATCCTTTGACACAATTTGTTGAGAGATGAAAAAATGATATTGAGACTATTGTGAGAACAACTGACTGATACAAATATAAGGAAAAAACACCGAGTGAAAAGGGTTCTCAATTTCCCATTGCCCCACAAAATAACGGTCCACCCAAAAGTAATCTTCAATTGGAAACATCACAACATAGAAAATATTCAACCAATAATTCAGGTGATGGAGGTGACAAAAACCCTCCACAGGGTAAATTGGAAAAACCACATAAACTTCAAGGGAAACAAAAAAAGGAACAATTCTCATCAAGAAGTTGAACAACACATACCTGAAATTGAAGTTTCTCTAGAAGATATAAATATGGAAGTTGATATTGAAAATATTCAATTTCCTGATGATGACCCAATATTACAAGAAACTCAACATCTTGCAGCTGAGATTGCCATTCAAGAAGAAGTATTTTCAAAAGAAGAATCCATTTCTGTACAAAATGCTTTGTTTTGATAAAATTTCCAGGAAGTTGATTCTTGAAATATCTTGTTTGAAGAATAAAAGGGCACTGAAATTGACTTTAGTAATTTGCCTGCATCTAGAATTTCCAAGTTTCATAAAGCTACAAGGGATGCTCTATACGTTTCGATAGATGATATGGAATTTGAAAATGCCAGGCTGAAGAAATGATCAAGGAATTAGAGTTTACTCTAATGCCACTGCCAATACTTGCTACTCCAGTTTCAATAGTCCAACGAGGAACAATTTCTAGCAAAACCCCATAATCAGGCCTAAGGATAAAAGGGACATGAATTTTACTTTTTGTGAAGAGGCATTATGTTGAATAAAATAGTAAGAAAATAATGTCTCTTATTTTAGAAACTTGGGACTTAGCAAATAACTTTGTTTCTCTTGGTTCCAAAATTCAAAATACTAGGGAGTATTTACAAGCTGATTTAACAAATGATGAAGGGATTTATAAGGATGCACTCTCTACATTTGTTATGAATATTTTAGGAATGAATGAATATCAAAGAAAAAAATAATATTTTCCCTCTCAAACTCATGTCAAGAAATTGAAATTATGCTGGATAAAAAGGATCAATATATTAAGAGAATTATTTGGTGGACTAAATGATTTAAATAGAAAAAAGGTTGAAGCTTATTCAATTGATGAGGTTAGATCTTTCCAACAAAACTATTGAAGTACAATATCCAAATCTGATTGCGAATTCAATCCTTCAAAGAAGACAACAATTTGAAGAACATGTTGAAATATTAAAAGGATTGTCAGCAGAAAAATTCAACAAGGTTGAATATACAAAACATGATATTGAAAGTTGGCTTATTGAGTATATAAATAAAAATGAAGACATCAAAATAACATTAAAACAACTTTCAATTGATTATAGAGAAATTGAAATTACTTTATTTGTTATAAAATATAGGAAAGAAGTGACCATTGCTCCTTTATGTGATTATATTGAAAAATGGTTAGAATCAACCTTAATCAAGATTACCGAGGAAAATCAAGCAGAAGCAGTTGGCACCGGTGAAGAAAATGTCGCCAGAAAAAATATAAGAGCACAACGGCCCAAAAATGATAAGGAGATGCCATTAGAGTAAGTCTGAATTGATGACATCCCTATTCTTATCCTTTCATAATTCATCCAGTTATATTTTGTCTTTAGAAGATGAATATAACCATATTCTAATCGTTCCCTCTATTTTCTTTTCAGGTCTTCCTCTGTTTACACCCAATTCACATTCCATCCTTATTTTCTTCTACTTTATATTTTATGGTCCAAGAGAGCTCCAATCCCAGTTTGTTTGATGAATGTTTTACTTTGTATAAGACTTTTAAAGACATATTATTTTTTGAGAAATCCAAGAGAAGTATTTCATAGTTAATTTTTATTTTATTTTTGAACTCTGATCATTTGAGTAAAATATATTTGAACTTGACCTATCAAAATGTTATTTTGATTCTAATAGAAAGACTCTTTATTTTGGGTCCCCTGCTTTCCTTTCCATGAATGTATCTTCCCATAAATGTGATAAAAAACATTTAATATTGTAATGGATGTGAGATTTGTATTATAGTTTTCTTTTTTTGAAACAATATTTTGTGAGTGGGTTCTTGGTCCTTTTCTCACGAACTTTTGATATGTTTATATTTTTTATATTATTGAAAATATATTTCTTTATTTACTTGAGAAATATATATCTGGAGCTTTTTATTTAACAGTCTCCCATTTACATATCGTTGTCCCAAGATCTCCAAAGAAAAATATTTAAAGAATTCAAAGAGGAGTACCACCTCATTAAAAATGAAGGGGGATTTCATCTTCATGAGGTTGTTTTTTCAATATGAACCAATTCAAACATCAACAATAGTCTAGGATCCTTTATGAAATTATACCAGATGCACCGCAACCCATTTTTGACCCATCGAAAGAAAAATCTAGACCACATGTTGATGGAATTGTTGGGTCTGTTTAAAGCACAATCACAAATCTAGTTATGATCCAGATGCAACAGATGACTATTCATCTATCTGCGGCTGGTCAAGACACTGCTTCGAATGTCCCCACCGTCCAATCGTTGTATGCTCATGCTCTACAATCGATGACCACGAAGGTTACCCAACACCCTGGAGGGGAAGGTAAAAAGGAAAATGATAGGAAAGGAGGTGGAGGTAATAAAAACACCGAATTTGATGCAAAGGATGGAGGGCCAAAGTAGGAGAAAAAGAATTTGAAATTATCTTGCAATATTTGTGGGGGCGATCACCTTACCCATCAATTCCCACAAATGAAGGAGGCCCACCTCCTTCTAGCACAACAACAACCTGTTGTTCTAAAGAATCTGTTCCTGCAAGGGAAAAAATGCAGGTGAGCTCTTCTAATGCAAATCCACAAGGGGCACCCAAAATGCACCTTTTTCGGATGGATCGATGTCGTTCATCAATATGGTGAACCATTTTAAATAAAAGGAGGTATGTTTGTTGAATATGTATCATGATTATGGTAATTTTGATTCAACGTCTAAAGGAAAATAAACTTCAGATCCTCAAAATTCTCTCCATATAGAGAATTCTAAGAAGGAAACAATGCCATGCATATTGAAAGGTGTGTATAAGAGTGTGTCAGACAAACCCAATGCTCGAGCCACTTCCAAATATTCTATTGTTTAAGATTTGGATCATATGCCTTGTTTTAGGGACTAGTCAACTCTGTCAACTAGACCTACCAATCGACTAGCCTAGTTGACTATAGTAGTTGTTATCCCTAAAGTTGTCCCTGACTGCTAAGGGGAAATCTAGGACACCTCAGTTATTGCAATGGTTTCTTGTAGATTAAGATTTTTCTGAAGTTGAATTTAATGATCAGGTTATCAGGGTAAGTCGAAGGATAAAGGTTTGAGTACATATGTTGGAATTAGGTTACCAACAACATTCAACTTAGTCAAATGGATTCATACCGACAAATTATATAAATGGAGACAAAATAGATGAACAAGAAGTTACAAGTTAACAATCTGTTTACTCTTAAAGAAGAATTTCAGGTTCCAAATATTATTTAGAAACATGAAAGAATCACTCAAATGCAACTCCTGAAACGGATGATTCTAACAACAAACTCGTTACTGAAGTTCAAAATGGAACATGATAAACCAATGCTTTGAAAGAAGTTTCAAATGCATTCAAATAACATAGAAGAAACAAAATACATAAAATAAATTAGTCTAACCATCATAATGTTTGTTCATTGAGTGCAAAATGTTGTAGTTTCCAACTTTACAATTTCAGATAATTTTTTTTCCTTCAACACCCTCCAAAAACTGAACCTCTAACTCTCCCATCTAATTCCATTTTTATACATAAAGAGTAGGTTTGAAATTGGATCTCAAATCCTAAAATATAGTTTTAGTTTTGATTACAACTCAATATACTTGGCTATCAGATAGGGATTACATTCTATTTTCATTTGATGTGCTGACAAAAAAATCATGGATCCCACAAAAAAAATCCTCTATCATTGGACCATATATTAAATCCTAAAATATTAATTTGACCCTAACAAATATGATCGACATCAATTGTTTCAAGAACACATACGTGGAATAATGGACCTTCAAACTTGTACTTGATCGTTGTATTCCATGATGTTGAACTTGCTTGCAAAATAATTCTTCACCCCCCTGTATTTTCTCATTATTCTGTCGAAATAAAAGAGCCACACAAAATGTCTGTTTTCTGGTAGCAGAAAATCAAAACTAGAAATAACTTGTTTGTTTACAAAGCCTTTGAGACCTTTTCATTCCTGAATATAAGTTTGACCCTTAGAATTTTCCTGTTTGAATTTGGTTTTGCACACAACATTAGTCCAATATAGTTTGAAATCCTTCTTTTTGTTTTCCTTTGAAAATCACGCTGTTTTTCTTACTTTTCTTTCAACAATTTTCAACTTTCTCCTGTAGCTTAGTAGTCCATACCTCAATTCTTCAATTCTGTTGCTTCATATCTTCAATGATTGTCTTAAATTATTCACACCTCTGTCTTTCTGTTACATCCTCTGTTTCATCCTTGTTTTCATCTTGGTCTTCTTCTGATGTAGGCCTATTTAAATAAATGGAATGTTTAGGTTTCTGGGACTTCTTTCGTACTTATGTCCCTTTGAGTATTTTACTTCAACAATGTCCTTTTTCATAGGTTTAGGTAAGTTGGATGTTCCTTCTATATAAGGTTCTGCAAATTCTTGTATTTTTGGACTGTAGGTAGGATCTTGCTCTGTTTCATCTTTTGGTTGAGGAATTTCAACTTTAGATTATGCCTTTTGCTTTTGGTCCTTTCTGGTTTTCCTTATTGTCATCACCTTTAAATCTCTAATTGCTATCTCTTCTTTCTTGGTAATTTCAGGAATCTCATCTAGGGTCTCATCATCTATGACAATAAATTTATCTTTCTTCAGAGAAGGTTTAAATATAGCTTTAGAATTGAGTCTCATCTTATATGTGGGTCTAGCACTAGTAAATTTGTGTCATTTTGCGATGGTAATTTCGATGCTCGTTTGACAATATATCGTGGAGATGGCAATGAATCTTGGACCCCCCAAATGTCATATCATGTGTTGTGTCCATTTTGATGAACTAAGGATATCGTCACCTGAGAGATGACCTAAGGATGTCTTAATGCTGTCATCCTGAGGGAGATGACCATTTTAGGTCGTCGCCCGGGAGATAACTTAAAGTTCCTGTTGCAGGGGAGATGCCCTCTTTGGGTCATTGCACGTGAGGAAAATGAAAGAGGTCGTCACATGAGAGATGACCTAAATAGGTTGTCACATGAGAGATGACCTAAAGAGGTCGTCGCATGAGAGACAACCTAAAGAGGTTGTCACACGAGAGATGAACTTAGGTCATCGCCATAGAGATGAATTAAAGTTCCTGTCACAGGAGAGATGACCTCTTTGGGTCATCGCAGGTGAGACAACTGAAAGAGGTCATCGCATGAGAGATGACCTAGAGAGGTCGTCACATGAGAGATGACCTAAAGAGGTCGTCACACGAGAGATGACCTAAAGAGGTCGTCGCATGAGAGACAAACTTAGGTCATCGCTAGAGAGACGAACTATCCAACGAATCCTTGCGACGAAGTGTCAATACCGTCGAAAAGATATCAATACCATCGAGGATAAAAGTCGTCGCAAGCATGACGGGATCTAAGTATTTAAAAAAAATTGAGATTAATATTAACAAAATATAGGCGGAATTTCCTAAAGAATTTAACAAGTATTGATATTCAATATGAAGGATATATAAGATTACAAAGAGAGATAATATTATGCACAAGGGAAGACATGAAATATGATTAATGCAACCATATGACCAAGAAGAAGAAAATATAGATTAAGGAAGTGATAGGTGAGAAGGTTTTCAAGACACATGGTATGCCATATAAACCGTATTTAATAAAATGGAAGGACAAAATTATAGAGGAAAGCACTTGGATTTTTTAAGATAAGTATCAAAACCTTCACGAGGGGAAGCTAGAGGTAGATGTATAGAAATGCAGATGATTTGAAAAAGGACACACAAGTTTTTATTGGTAAGGGAAATTTGATGCAAGAGCATTTCTGATAGGAGAAAAGGCATTTGTGCATCTAGGAACAAAAGGAGAGGATGTGCGGATATGTGTGAGATTTGACATATGTGTGAAAGGTAGAAATGAGAAAGATCCAAAAAATATATGTAGGGGGAAGTCAACACAAATGAAGGTTGGGAAAGGCATAACTAAGGATGGTGCACAATAAATAGGTTCAAGGGTAGGATGCATAGAAGATGGTTTGGAACATGAAGGTGTGGAATGTAGTTGAAGGGATTCACGAGGAATACCAATAGTAATTTATAAAACCATCAAGAAGGAAGCATTTACAACCTACATATGGATGTGTTAGTTATATGTTAGTGGTGGAGAAATATATAAAGGTGCATATCTTGAAGTATATTAGGTCTGATGGTGTTGGTCCTTGGTTATGGAAGGAAGCGAAGATTAAGGAAGAAGAGAAAAGTATGAACTACGTGGAAGACACATTAACCGAGAATGGGTCGAAGTGGTCAAAGAAGTAGAAAAGAAGGAGAGAAGTAAGAGAAAGTGAGTCATTGAAAGAGAAGATCAAGGAAGACATATCAGCAAAGAAGACAGATCAGAGACAACTCAACAAGCAGAAAAATCCACCAACGGATGCTTTGGAGCACCTCACGGAAAAGAAGGAAGAAGAGGCTCACGAAGCCCTTAAGATACAGGTTGCGTGGGACCGAGGTTTTTGACACCTAGGGTTTTGGAATTTAGAGTTTTGATAATTAGCCTTCGGTCTAAGGTTGTCTGAGAGTCATTGTAATGTATAAAATAGGCCAAAAAGAGTCGAGAGGGTTGGTGAAGGATAAGGTTGAGAATCATGATTATCATTGTTGTGTGAGAGAAGTATTGTGTTGTAAGAGAATTCTTGCATTGTAAGATCTTTATTTGGGTGTGAATATCAACCCTGCAGCTGGGTGCATAGGGAGGGGAGAGAAGAAGAGAAAGAGACACAGATCTGCAAGCTAAGTGCGCAAATAGAACTGTATGTTTTCATATAATATATCAAGAAACACAATTCTTTGGACATAGCCCTAAGGAGAGGGTGAACCACGCTTATATTGTTGTTCTGTGTGATTGATGTTGTGTTCTTTTCTATCTGATATACTATTATTTCATTATTGTGTTATATCAGATATATCTCTTTCGAAGTAGGCTTAAGAGAGATAAAGAATAACTAGATTGTTGTGTGTTGTTGCCTTGGATCCACTTTGCATTTCCTCTGGTTGTAGACACCTATGTTCTGCAACTCCCTATTGCTACTTCAGGTGAGACTGCATCTTCTTCGCAGGTGTTGCTAAAAGGTCCAATAGCTAGGGCTTGTTGGTGCACTGCTAGATTTGAACCCTAGGTCTGCCCTTGTGCCAACAAATGGTTCCGTTTCCAGGACCAAGATCTTCTTGAGGGAATGTCAAGGTGGTTCCCATCGAAGACAAAAATTCAGAATTGGATAGAAGAACAAGATAAGGACTTCGCTGAAGCTCAAAACAAGAACCCTAGAATTAGTACAAAACACCGGTTGGGAAGGTACATCTTCACCGACATACATGAGATTTTCTTTGGAGGAATTCATAAAGAGCTATATGAGTGGTTAGCCAGATTAGCAGATACCCAGTTTGAAATCAGATCTAGACCATCTGTGGTTTGGACGTCGACGCTGATCAAGAAGGTCAAGAGAGTTGATAACGTCGTGTCAAGAGAAGTAGATCATTGATTTGATAGAACTATTGGAGGGTACATTACTGATTTTTCTATTGATAGGGTAGAGTCATATAGCCAAGCAGAGAGATATTTCTTTAAGGGACCTAGAGGGATTTTTTTACACTTTTTGAAGTTGAATATCAAGATATTATTGCATGAGAATAACATCTTGAAGATACAGTAATCGGTCGGACTGAAAATCTAATGTTTAAGAACTCAGACAACGACAACGACATAGAGGTTGGACAAACACGCAGTGGGATATCATTCAGAGAGGTCCCTCTGGTGAACCTATTTGAGAAGAATCATGAATCACTAGCACATGATGAAGGGTTATACAATGGAGAGGAAGAAGAGCTATTGAACGAGGAACATTTAGAGTCTGCTAGGGTAGAGGAGAGGAAGACTGAAGAACATAGCTGAGAAGAATCATTAACTTCAGGCACTGTGCCTACCGTCGAAGTAAGTACTACTACTCCTCCTGTTGTTTTAGCAGCATTAAGTAACCAGAGTAGTCAGAATTATCAGATCACTCAGAGAACCGTTACAAGAAGTTCAGTACATACTCAGTCAAGAAACCTAGGAAGATCAATAGAAGATGAAATGAGGTTACCTATCTTCAGAGGAGATGGATCTGAAGATCCTGATCAACATTGGTTCTTATGCGAAGCTATATGGAGTATTAAGCAAGTCAATGACGAAGTTGTTAAGAGAGCTCAGTTTAGTACTACCTTGAGTGACCATGCACTGAGCTGGTACATGAAGTTTGTTAAAGGAACTATACAACCGAAACCATTGAACGATATCAAGATTGTGTTGAGTGAAAAATTCAAGAAACCTAAGTCAGAGTCACAATGAATTACAAAACTGAAAGAAATCAATCAGAGAGTAATTGAACCTATTTGGGAGTTTGATTAGAGGTTTAAGACCTTGACAGGCTGATTGATTTATCAGATTCCAGAAAAGAAGAATAAGGAATGGTTCATTGTTGCCCTCTTACCACACATAAGAGTTCCTCTGATGCAACAAAAGGTCGCTTCACAGGCTGAGGCACTAGAGATTGCTATGAAACTAGAATCAACCCCTATGGGAGAATCCAGCTCAGGTATGAGTCAAATTTTGAGTCAGCTAACTATCTTATCTCTGGAGGTTGAAGATATGAACAAAGAAAAGGGAAAAGATAAAAGAGAATACATCTTGTGTATCATATTTAAATCAACAATCCATGATAAGGAGAACTGTCCCCTATTTAATGGGTACTTATCCTTTGGAGATGCGAGCCCTTTGAAGCAAGTTACTCTACCCTGGTGCGAGGTATATAGAAATAGACATCACCCTCATGAATGTTATTACATGCAAAAATATGTCCAGACCCCTACCAATATTTACTACACATTCTGTAAATCTGTGGGGCATGATGAGAAGGATTGCATGAAAGGTCAAGAGATACATACAAGATTCAAGGAGAAATACAACAGGAGGGAAATGCTACGTAGTTTAATTCCCCACGAAGAGGAAACTTCAACCCTCGTGGTGGATTTAGAGGAAGAGGACGAGGAGGAGGCATGAGTCGAGGTTGAGGTCAGATCATTTTCTATAACGACACCCATCCAAGTCACTTGGCAAGGGACTATCAGAACCCTTGCACCACTTGCAACTACTATAACTCATTTGAACATGTTATTGAAGATTGACTAGTATTGCTGGTGAAACTTTAGGAAAGACGGGGTGGGAACCAACAAGTGCAACTGATATCAATGGAACCTCGCGGAGCAGATCCCAGATTCCCTGTTATCACTAGAGGAGGCGCTGCTACAGGAGAAGACAAGGTGACTCTAGAAAATACTATAGAGGGATCAAGGATCAGAAGGGTTGTAGAGAAGACACAATTGTTTGATACAAGGAAGGAAAAGAAGATGTTCGAAGAGGCAAGAGGAGAATTTGGAGGAGAACACACTTCTTCATATAAGGCACAACCAAAAGTGAGAGAATGTGGAATGCCTTTAGCATTCGATCAGTAGGCCTCGCCCGGAGAAGGAAAATAGGTCGACAAGATTATGGATTTCTTATATACTTACACTAATTTGATTAAAGATGAAAGAGTTGTGCAAGAAATACAACACTTGATTAGACAGTATGAGATAGGAAGGGTATATCCTCTGCTGAATAAATAAATACATCAAGTATCTAGAAAGAGAAGGACAAACAAGGAACTACACCTTAATGCTCAGATTGGAGACTATGACATAGATTATGTGGTCCTCGACTTGGGATCAGAGGTCAATGTTATGATGAAGCAGACCTGGCCATTGATGGGAAAACCTAAGTTGATTTACTCTCCTATCAGGCTCAGTATGGCTAATCAGCAGGCAGTAAGCCCCTTTGGAAGACTAGAGCAGGTCCCTGTGGACATCGACGAGGTAAGGATGTTTTCATACTTCGAAGTGATTGAGATAGTTGATGATAACTATCCTTATCCTGCGTTGTTGGGCATTGATTGGAATTTCAACAACTCGATTGTTGTTGACCTAAAGAAAAGAAGAATGACATTTGAAGGTGATGTCCTTAGGGTCATTACACCTCTTGATCCTGATGAAGGTCAGAGATACACATAACCTATCAGAGAAGAATACCATGCTTATGAAATAGAGAATATATATAAGTTGACAGCAATACAACATGATTACATAAATCCTACGACAGATGGAAATTTAAGCTGGCGAAGTGAAAGTGCATGCTCATCAAATTCATAAGAAGCATTAGAGAACTGGAAGAACAAAATGTGTGAAGTTTCTGCGCGGAGGTGTGCCAGATTGACCAGGGAAGTTCGTTGGATTGGCACATAAGTAAGCAATCTTCCCACATTTGATGATTTAAACCATTTAGAAACAATCTTATTGGAATTTGAATAAATTTTACTAGTACAATAGAGGTTGTTGGCACTGGATGAAGGCTTGAAATCCACACCAGCAAGATGGTGGGAAACACACAAGAATAACATCGCAGAGTGGGTACAATGTCGCACTTTGATGACAGTGCACTTTTCAGACCAAGTCGAAGGGTGCAAAGTTCAATAGACAGGTCAGAGCTGTCCGAAGGACCATGTGTGAAGTTGTGAGAAGGTTTGGAGCAACATTCCTAAAGAGAAGTGGGTGCATAAGTTAATTAATACCTTGGATACTACGCCTATCAACTGGTATCTTCAATCAGAACCACGCCTCACCATTTCATATTGGTATGGTATGACCCATAACTTTATAGCTACATTTTTATTTGAAATTTAGTACCCCACAGTAGATAAGGATTTACAGGTGGTAAGACAAAAAGTCTTTGAGGAGGATCCTAACCTCTCTTTGGAGCAAGAAGAAGATGAATGGATTGCATCTCTTCAGAAATTACAGGGTTGTTACAATATCAATGCTGATGAAGATGATGATCCTAGGAATGTGAACATTGCAGACAGATCAGGGACAACTCAAAAAGCGAAAAAATCCACCAAAGGATGCTTTGGAGCACCTCGCGGAAAAGAAGGAAGAACAGGCTGGCGAAGCCCTTAAGATACAGGTTGCGTAGGACCTAGGGTTTTGACACCTAAGGTTTTGAAATTTAGGCTTCAATATAAGGTTGTCTGAGAGTCATTGTAATGTATAAATAAAGGCCAAAAAGAGTCGGGAGGGTTGGTGAAGGATAAGGTTGAGAATCATGATTATCGTTGTTGTGTGAGAGAAGTTTTGTGTTGTAAGAGCATTCTTGTATTGTAAGATGTTCATCTGGGTTCGAAGATCAACCCCGCAGCTAGGTGCACAGGGAGGGGAGAGAAGAAGAGAAAGAGAGAGAGATATGAAAGCTAAGTGCACAGATAGAACTGTATGTTTTCATATAATATATCAAGAAACGTAGTTCTATGGACGTAGCCCTAGGGAGAGGGTGAACCACGTATATCTTGTTGTTCTGTGTGATTGATGTTGTGTTCTTTGCTATCTGATATACTGTTATTGAATTATTGTGTTAGATCAAAGATATCTCTTGCGAAGTAGGCTTAAGAGAGATAAATAATAACTATATTGTTGTGTGTTGTTGCCCTGGATCCACTTTGCATTTCCTTTGGTTGTAGACACCTGTGTCCTACAACCCCCTATTTCTACTTTGGGTGAGACTACATATGCTTCGTAGGTGTTTCCGAAAGGGCCAATAGTTAGGGCTTGTTGGTGCACTGCTAGAGTTGAACCTTGGGTCTTCCCCTGTTCCAACAAATGGAATCATTAATGAGGAGACTCATACAAGATGAGAGGACATGAGTAATAAGAGAGATTAAAAGAAGAAGAGGAAGATTGGTGCAAAGAATAAAGTTGAAGGTTAAGTTACATGGACTGATATCCGTGATAATTTTAGAGGCTAAAAGTTCAAGTAAGGTGCTAAGGTGCAAAGTCATTTTATATGTAAATATGCTTTATTAATGAGAATGAGTGGACTAGTTTTGTGATTCCCTCTCTATCAATGATATTCATGACTATTTCCTTTCCACTTTTATACACTGCTCAGATAGTGATATAAGGAAGGGGCTCATTTGGCATTCCTTGCATCATCCAGTGTGATTATAAACAATAAGTAAATGGCATAGGGTAGAACTACACTCATGTACAAATGACTTTTTTCTCACATCGTTATACTCTCCAAAAGATTTATGCAACTCTTCCCCTAAGAACTTGGCTCTTATGAGATCTCCAATATATTTATGCAACTCTTCCCCTAAGCAACTGGCTCCTATTATATCACTTGGTTAGTCTAGAAGTCATTCATGAAGTTTTTTTTTTTTAAATCTAGGAGGCATGCAAAAAGGTCCTACACTCATTTGGGTTGAAGTAGATTTGGTTTAATTTCATGGATACTTACTTTGGATTAGAATTCTCTCTTTGAGGTTCCTTGCACTTGTTTTCCTTCCAGTTGAAGTGATATTAGCGCTTTACAATTGAGTGAAATTCATCCAAATCATGTTGTTTCTTGCTTCTACATAAAACAACAATCTTCCACAAAATAGTACATAGGGATCACAATTGTTTTGTTTGTAGCATGCATTTTAATATAAAGTTTTATTAATATCGATGTTCTTATTGCCCCAAGTTTATATATTTGGAAAATCATTTTTTCTTAATATCTTCTTGATTGTCTTGAATACATTATAAAGATTGATTTTATATGAAAACACTTAGTTGTTCTTACCTTTATTTTACATTGAATATATCAAGCAACAACACCATTTACTAAAACTCAATAAAAAAATATAACGCGATAGATGGAATTATGAATAACCATTAAAGAAACAACACCATTTGCTCCATAAGAATCACAATCTACCATTAAATTAACAACATAAATGGATTTATGAATAGCCATTAAAAAAACAAAAGAGAAGTAAAATATGATAGATAACCAAAATAAATAAATAAAAAGCCAAAAACAAAATCATATACTGAATTAAAAAAGGTTAATATAGATATACAAAACCTCTTATCACTTTGTATCTTAACACCATTCATATTTATATTTAGAAGTATAGAAATTGAAATATGTCTTTATTTATATGTAACAAATAATAATAATGATAATCGAAGAATCTGTAACTAATTTGATCAAAGTAACTAACTTTTGAGAAAGAAAACATGATGAACTTACCTGAGGTCTTGTGTTCGAAGTAGATCAATAGATTGAAGTGATTTCACTTATTCTTGATTGCTTCTTTTGAAACTTGCAAAAAATTGTGCACACACGACTACAAGAAAAATTAGTTATACTGATAACTAACTAATCAACTTGATCAAATGTGGAAAGATTCACTGCGATTAGTATTTTAAACATGTAAGCATTCAACAATGATGAATCACATATCATGAAAACTATATATCGAAGGAATGTGCATATCATATGTGATGACATGAATAAACTCCTCTTGGTTTTAAGAATAATTTATTGGAGCCGTCTGATCTTAGAGCAAACCTCTCTCGATTTGAAAGAGAAACAACGAAGTCAACATTGACTATGTTGTTGCTTCGTTGGATTAAGAGCGGTTTGCTCCAAGAATAAACAGCTCCAATTTTTTTATCTCTACTGAACAGGGACAACCATGTGAAGGTGGAAGCTCCTATGGCCCCTCCCCCACCCTCACATCACTCTCAATTCCCCAATACCCAATCTATATTCTAATAAAAATTATGCATTAAAAATATTCAAAATTGATAAAAAGTGATTGTAAAGCTATAAATGAGGTTTATCATTCAAAGGAATATGTCATAAAAAAGAGTTTTTTATAAATGATATTTATCATCCAAAATATGTTCCAAATATACTAGCTATATAATATACATCGGTCTGTCTTACAAAATTATTTTACATCATAATTTTTTTTAGTCTTCTTTAGTTTTCTAGTCCAGTTCTTAAGTAATTCATAGACCTCCATGTCTTAATTTTCTAGGGTCTCTTCAAAAACTGATGTTGCTTCAGTCCTCTCACGTCGAACATGCATAGTCTCGTACCCACGATGTGGAGGTTTCTTTGAGGGGCCATCGCCTACAGAAACAAAAAATATTAAATTTATATGGACAATTTTTAAATATCATTGAAGTAGTTCATTAATATTAAAAAAAACCTTTGGAATGTAATTATTTACCTGGTCCACTAATGGGAACCATTGGAATGGATTCACTGTACTCCTGATCTTCAGGTCGAGGAGGCTCAACTATGACATTCTCTGACATTGAAATGACAAAATATATAAGGACAAAACCCTAAATGTATAAGTAATAAAAATTAGAAGTACAAAATTTATAAGTATGAAATTATTAAGTATATGATTAATATAAAGCCATTTTATCATTGTGGGCCTCATTCACATGAACATCATCAGGCTGCACTCCCTGGGATGGGGCTTCTCAGGAGCACCATGATCTTCTGGCTACGCTGCACTATCAATGCACTGTTGTCTAGTACTAATTTTTTTGTTGATAGTGCTACTCCCCTGATTAAAACAAAGTAAGACATTAAAGTTATGGACGATATCAAACATTTATGTATTTTATAAGTAATCAAAGGTTAATGTGGGATTATTTTTATTTACCTTATCCTGCAAAATGGATCTTGGGGTCTGCCCCATGCTTTTCCTATGATCAATGACAACTTTATAGATGTACTTGTAACCAATTTGGAGGTTTTCCTTCATGGTTTCAGTTCCAAAGTCATTGCCTTGCATTGCATAAGAGTATGTATTTTTAATGTTACTGGATGAAATTACCTGAAAGTTATAAGGCGATACAAATAATATTGTTAAGATGTTTGGGTACGTATGATTCATGACTGTAACCTCGAGTAGCCGCTCTGGCCTAGCCCGTGTTAGCCATGTTTGGAAATCCTTGCTTTGGTTACCTTCGAAGTGTCAGGAAACCTATCATCAAAAGTTTTAAGTATGTTATATACCACACTTTTATTTATATCTAAAGAAAATTAAAGGTATTGAATTCAAAATATTGTAATTTACCTTGGGGTACCAATTATTTGTTCTCCTATTTTTCTTAATTTATTTTCTTTTGCATCATSAATGAGTGCCTTCCACTCCCTCTCTGAAATTGATGGAGGGTGCTCATACATAGGGTTGACATCCAAGTTTCGTCCATACACATCCCTTGTATTTAAATATTAACCTGTTGCAGAGGCAACCACTTTTTTTATTGAAGGTCTCTACTCCAAAGAGGCCTTCAAGATAATCCAAAAGTTCATTTTTGAGGTTGGAATTATGGAAATTCCACCTCGTGCATACGATTTCCCCAAAAATCAAGAAGGCCTTGCTCTCCAGGTGCCTATAAAAATGGTCATTTCTTACATGCAAAAATATATGATCATTAATTTAAAAATAATAATCTCGATGATTTATGTTTGATATGGACAACATGAAATGTTAAAAGATGAAAACTACTCATGAGTCTTATTTTTTTTAATGGAATTCCATTATCATCGACCAAAAATGTGCATGAAAGGGTCCCCATGATGGTCACACATCTAGCTCTAGTAAATGCACCCATATCAACCACATCATTAGCCTCATCTCTGTCACCACGTCTACTAGAGCTTGATCATTGTGTGGATGTCTGGCGGTGCATGTCACGGCTTCCATCTAAAGGTGTGGATGATGGAGAAGTAAACAATATAAAAACTATATGACAGCTCGTGTTAGGACTTTGTGGTGTCTCTGCAATGCCACTACTACCAACACTGGGCTGAACAAGCTCCAAATATCTCTATATAAGAAATAAAATGTTTTTTCGTTAGATAATGTAAAAGTTAAAAAACAAACTATCATAATTGAACTTATCAGTACATTAAAACAAATCACTTTAAATTATGTTTGTTACCTGATATGTCCTAAGATTTGTCATAACCAGATTGGTCCTTTATATAACATCAAGAGTTTGATCCACACAATCTAATAAGTGAGCAAGTTCCTTGTTCTCTTTAATGATCTTGTTTTTAATGTTTGCCATTGGATCAGGGGATGGATACAACTCCTCCTCGTCGGGGGAATCATGATCATCATGTCTTACAAACTACATATTTCAATAAAATCAATGCTATTTCAATTATATAAACAAATTAAATTACTAATCATCACACAAATAAAATTATATAAACAAATAATAAAATTTATGTAAAATCAAAGTCGAATTTGTTAATCGTTTACATGTTCTGCAACTGCCCCTTTTCTATAATCATCCTACCACATTATAATATAATTAGAGCCCTGAAACATTTGAAAAATTGTTAACGATAAAAAAAACTATTTTCCACACAAATAAAATTATATAAATAAATAATAAAATTCTCATTAAGTGTAAATCAAAATTCTTAATCGTTTACATGTTCTACGGCTGCCACTTTTCCACGATCAACCTCCCACATTATTATAAAATTGGGACCATAAAATATTTCAAACATTGTTAAAGATACAAAAAAAATAATGCAATAAGTAGAGGTTTCTTAAAGAGGTTTTGCATAAGTACCCGCACACTATTAGTCGATGTTTCTATTGATTCAAATCGTAATCCACTAATAAATATTCCCCATGAGCTATCTTTTTTATCGTGCAAATGACTACTCGATTCCCTTTGTGTCCCTAATATATGCAATTCGGTTGCTTGTTTGTTGTCTCGGGTCGTGTGTTGTTTATAAACTTTGCGATATTACCGAAAGATTTARGACTTCCATCAATATAGATAGTGKCTCCCTTATTTTTATCGTTGGTTATTAGCTGCATATAATTTGTGGCGGGTGCATATCTTCGCATACTTCACATGTACCGAACCACCCACATCTAATCATTATAACTGTAACACGGTCCGACATAGTCCATCAATTCAGTTACTATATAATATTTTATAATTATTCCATCCATGGAAAATATCCCCACGCCATGCAGGGAGGATGGTGCAATGCGATGTGTCCTATTGTTGACAATGAAGTCAATGTCTAATGGAGGCATTTCCTTAGGTACCCATTATTTCACCAAATTCTTATACCTGAGTGGCACCTCTATGTCTCCTATGCTCTCATCATCATAAGAGCATGATCCTCCTTTGGAAAGAAAAAAAATCCATGCGTCTACAAAATTTTCTTCTGACCTTTTCACCTCTAGTGGTCCTTGTTCATGTATCATATGATCTACTATATGCAGTCACATTTCCCTATATTTTTCATGAGCTTCCCTCACTTGAGGAAGAAATATCTGACAGGTACATGTTTGGTTGTTCATTCGAATAAGATATATAGTTATCCAGGATTGTAAAAATATAGTGACATATCTAAAATGATGGAATGAAATCATCACCTCTCTTAATTGACTTAACCACATTGGAACTCTGCTAAGCGATTAAAGAAGTTATTTTTTGTTTTCTATCAAGGGTCCTATATTTCAAACTTAGTTTTATGCTAATTTTGAGTGACAAAAATTGGTTCCAAAATCCCCTAAGTGGGCGTGGAAGAGTGCAAGTGAAAGTAATGGGTGATTTTGATGTCATAGATATGCCTCTCATAGCGTGATAGCTTAGCAAAAGTGATTCTATAAGAAGTATCCACCCCACAAAAACAAAATGTGCGAAATAAAATTCTGTAAGATGCTAAGAGAACGAGATAAGGAAGAAGAGAGCGAGGAGGAAATATTTTCCACTAAATTTATCATTGAGAAGGCATCGATTCAATGTTTGATTATGTCATCCACAAAATGTTCAATGTCAAGAGGACAAGGGAAGTCTTATCATGCAAACAAATGACTATTCATGGGGCCCTTAGAGGAGGCAAATTCCACTCCAAGGGTACAAAATTATTGTTCTCTCTTTCAACATAAGAGGCTTAGGGATTTTCTATAAAAGAAACTATGTAAACCAATTTGTAGCAACAAATAACATAGAGATTATTTTGATTCAGAAAATAATTATGGTGGTTGTTAGGGTAAAACAACTGCTAGTGTTTACTCTTCATGGATGGAGTTTTGAATCTCTCAATGTAGAGGGGAAATATAGGGGGTTGTTGGTAGGATGGCATAAGTCCCTTAGATTATGGAGTGTCTCCTTTTTATAGCATACCACTAGTCTTGAGTTGTTCTCCTCATGTTTAGATTCAATTTTCAATTTTATTAATATCTATGGAACTTTTTAGTGTAGGGAAGGTTTGTGGGATTCCTTTTTTGGGAACATGGATTTGAGAAAGGATAATATAATAATGGAAGGTGATTTAAATCTCACCTTGAGCCTAGGTAGATGTTGGGGGGAGATGGAAGGATGGACACCATGGCCAAATACCTCCTACAAAATATTGATGATGAGGGTCTATGTGACATAGATCCCTTGACTTTGAAACCCACCTAGAGAAACAATATGTTGGGTGAAAAGGTTATCCCCAAGAGAATCAACAAATTCCTTGTGGTTAAACAACTTGTTATCAATATAGATATAATTAACATCGATAGGAGAACCAGGTCCTTTTGACCATGTCTCTATTTTCCTATAAGTGGGGGATATTACTCCAAAAACCACATATCCATTTAATCTCAATTCACATTGGTTGAAGGAACTTGAGTTCAGAGACCTAGTTTGAAATGAATGAAAACATTATGCTAGGTAATTGGTGGATTTTTTTGTTGGACACACCGACCACATTGAGAGGGAGGGGGTGAATCAATGTAGGGCTCTATTTCAACTTCCTTTCACAAAAACTCCTTATTTAGCAATCACCATTTATGCATCACTTATTACTGTCATTTATAACCATTTGGATGTGAACATATAAGTGACATATAACAACAACAAATATCATCAATAGGTCATCACTACAAGGAACAAA
This sequence comes from Picea sitchensis, assembly GCA_010110895.2. Taxonomy (NCBI): domain Eukaryota; kingdom Viridiplantae; phylum Streptophyta; class Pinopsida; order Pinales; family Pinaceae; genus Picea; species Picea sitchensis. The sequence goes on along the minus strand of SNQJ01S0045634.1, from coordinate 5,404 downwards.
AAGAACATAAGATGTATTTACAATTTTATTTTTATTATGGACTACAATCCTTGGGTTATCAAAAACAACATAATAGAGTATAAACTCCATAAGAGCACCAGCGCTGCAATCCAACACTCAACTTACACAACTCAACACCAATTGAGAAGAATATTCAATCCTCAACAGATACCAATATGTCAACAGGTAGGTGACCTGTTAGTAGTGTAGCACGCGTATGTACGTGCCCTACCAATAGTGTATCCCACATATGTATGCGGTTTGGGTCACAACAGCCTATGTATTCCTCTGAAAAACTATGGTTTTCACTCCTTAAAAATTCAGATCCTCTGCAGCCTCTGTCACATCCACTTCTTCCCTTCACTATCCAATCTGTACCATAAAAAATCACAACATGTCTATGCTGTCCAACATCTTACTCATGCTCCTCAACCATACAATATGAACGTTACTTAATCATGTATAAGTAACCAATATACTATGGAAACCATATCAACAATGAAACATAAGAATACTTCTCACTCAATCAATCAACCACATAAACCATATCACAACAACCATACCAAGAATGCCTTAAGCATTCACCATACCATAAGAAAGAGTATCCATCAAAACAATAATGTAACCATACCAGAACTTCTATGACAGATCTGAGCCCATAGAATGTAGATCTAGAACTTGCTTCAGACTTCAGGAACTTGGCACCAACTCACACTCAAGTCTTCATGACTCTCTTCCACCTCTATGCACTCTGACCTACTTCAGCTCGTGTGTGTACGCACTTTGTCTCACTGCAGCCCGCGTACTCCTTCATAAACTAGGGTTTCTGAACTTTTAAAACTTTCACCGTCAAGATCTCAGAATTATGGAAATTTTGATGCATCCATGAGATCCTCTAGTCAATCTCTCACTCAGAATAGATCTTCAATTATGCTGAAGAAATATGTCTAAACAAGAGACCCTTGCTCTCTTATTTATATTCTCCAAGTAGCTTCCTTAGAAGCATCCACTTAGCCACTTTGTCCACATATCCACTTTGTCCACTTAGCCACTTTTTCTACATAGCCACCTTTTTCCAATCAACCACTTGTCCATATAGTCACTTGTCCATATAGCCACTTGTCCACTTAACCCACTTTCCTTATTTTAGGGTTAACCCACTTATAACCACTTTCCATAATTGGTGAGTTCTCCATTTACTTTATTATTTAAATAATTCCTCTTTGAATTTATCACTTCATTTTATTATTTAAATAATTTCTTCTTTTTAAACACTTTGACTACCTTTGACCTTTGGGGGATTCTAGCCAACAATGAGGGTCCTCCAACTTCGTAAGGCCATAACTCTTAAACCGGGAGGAGTTATGTTACATTCCACATACCACCGGAAATGGCACGAAAAGAACTATCCAACTAGGATAGTTTCACTGACAAATTAACTGATATTCATCTCATTATTCCACAATTAAGGATGGGTTCTATAACCATACTTCTAGGATAAGTCATCTGGAAAGCATCTTCCCATGAGGTCTTTCACCATAAGGGGACCACTTTGGAGTTCATCCATTTGTACTTATTATCAACCACGACAATACAATAATGAGTCATCTTTACATCAATCCAACTTGGAATAACCCATGACAACACACCACTATTACATTGTCCCTTTGTCATTGATTCCATGTATGACCACATGATCCAATGATCAATACATTAATGCATCAATCCATTTATCCATCATATATCAATGAAAACACATCGATCCATATTCATCTATGCATCAATCCATCTATGCATCATATGACAACACATTGATCCATCTTCATCTATGCATGACATCATACAACTATGAATCCACTTGACATCAATCTATTGATATCAAATACAATACATGATCCATCAATATACTATGACAAGACATTGTTCCTTTGACATCAATGACAACATGACCAACAATCTCCCCCCTTGGCATTGATGGAAATACCAACATTGATGTCAAAACCAATCATTGATGGAAACATGTAGACATGGAATTTTTCTTCATTAATAGTCATCTCAATCCCTTTGACATCAAGGGAAATAGGTAGTTCTCTCCTTTGGGTTGTTCCCCCTGCCTGAACTCTCCTTGGGGCTGCTGCTCTTGTCTGGATTCCATTGATATTCCTCTGAATAATCTCCCCCCTTTTAAACAAGGGATATCATTATGATGTAATGTTGAAGACATGTCACTCATGCTCCCACTGTGACCATCGCTCCCCCTCGAACCATGCCTCTATTCTCTCTCTCCAAAAATCTATCCTGCATCTGATAAATCTCTCCTCCTGGAATCATAGGAAGAAGAATGAATCCCCCTATGGGTATGTCTCCCCATATATTCTCTACAATAAGAACAATATGCTACAATTGCAATATGCTTCTGCTGCAAATGTTACTAATAGACCCGAACATAAATCAACTGCTCAAGAATGATCCTCTATTCCTATGATGATCCTTGGACTTGTCCATGCATCAAACGCCTTTCATACCATACATCATGAAGCAAAAGATATATCAATAATGAATAGATAATCATGAACACAACATCAACCAAGTACATCATGTACCTAATTGTGTGCCAACCATGCACAACACCCATGTACATCAACCATGTATATCAACACCATACAATATACCATAAGATATCATCAATGGAATGTATCAACCATATGCCTCTACAAACATGCCAACCATGTGCCTCAACCAAGTGTCATATCACTCATGATATGCTTCTACCATGAACCAAGTGCCACAATAATGTATCTCAACCATCCAAGCATCTTGAACCAAAGTATATGCTAAACAAGTAATACCAATGATGTACTTTAACCAAGCACTATCACCCACTATCATATACCATCTATGAGTGCATCAACATTGCACTAAACATGTATCACCACCTGTACCAATAAAGTGCATCAACCATGCACCAAACCTCAACAAGATGAACCATAATCAATATGTGTTCCCATACATGTATTCCATATCAATCATAAACCATGTGCCAATCATACTGATATCAGGTGCCTCTAACAATGTACCAAAAGTGTACCAATCATGGATCAACTATAGATCAATCTATGACTCATCAATGATGTACAACATAATCACCTCATCAACTCATCTACTACATGTCCCAATATGTATCCCATCCATATGCCAAATGCATGCACCAATATATCCAATAAATATGCCTCTAACATCATAATATATGGAACTCAAATATGTACTAGCGACGTGCCCTAACAGATCCGCCTCAACCTCCATTCACTACAAAAAATACTAAGAATCCAATAGAATCTCTAAGCATGTACTAGAGGTGTACTTCAATATATCAATGATATCTCTAGCTAGCATCATATCATCACATCATCATGATATATATCATAGTGCCACAACTTCACTGTCATAACCAACATTGTTCTTCAACAGAAAATGCCTCAATCCATACTCTAGAGTTAGTATCATGCATTTATGATAGACTTTCAACACTCAACCAAATGTCATCACCATACATACATCAATTATGTATGCCAACATTCAATCATGAAGACTTGCAACAAACCATGTCAGACCCTGCAACAAACCATGTCAGACCCTGCAACATAGAGTTATACCATCATACCATGATGCAACTCACATGCATAGCCTTTTTCCAAAGCTATTACCACAGATACGTGGCCTGATATACCGACATATCACCTATGTATGTGACCTATTTATAGGTTAGCTCACATATGTACGCATCTGTTATCATTTTATCTCATGTATGTTTAAGAAGATGTCAAACTTTGGCTTTCCTTAAGGCTGCCATTCTGTTCTGGTTGTCCATTCTTCTTTACCCACTTTTGAAGGTGTCCCAGCTTCTCAGAACTTGAACTCTGAGCTTCCATCTTTTCAAAAATGTCTTCCTTCCTAAATTCATGTTTTCTTATAGTCATGCTATATGAATCACTTCCAATGGTCTGTCTTCTTGTGTTCCATCAATCCTGGGATTTGTGGCCAAACCCACTACAACTGTAACATCTCATGGTGTGATAGTGAGAAACAATGTGTCCCATTTGATTACATCTCCAACACCTTAGGGTGTTATGAAATATTTCATTATCTTTCCTTGCATAATATCTGCATTCCAAAGCTTTGTGACCATATTCATTACATGAGTAACAATGACCATGAAAAACATTTTCATACCTTTTCTTTGGTGTCCATCTTGAAGGTGTCTCTCTTCTTTGAGGTGTAAATATGGCTTCTTGATGTCTTCCTTGCTTTGTTCTTTTGAAATTTTCCTTTCCTTGTATAGATGGTTGACTTGGAACATTATTTCCATGTTTTTAAAATGAGAGACTTACCTAATGCTTCTTTGAGGTGCTTTCTTCAACATGTGTATCTTCTTTGTTGTATACAAGACCTGATTTATCATTTGGTGATCTTTGACTATACAAGTTTTCATTCAATATTGTTGAGCTATTCAAGAATTTGTTTGACTTCTCTACTTTCTTTCTAATATCAACAACTTCAGCTTCCAACTTATGACATGACTCTTCCTTTTCATTTACTTGATTCTTCAATAGTTCCTCTACCCTTTTTTCTTCTTCAATTTGGATCTTGAGATAGATATTAACTTCAAAACATTTGCTAATCTCATCATCTACCTTCTTATTTTATTCTATTTCATTCTTTAGTCTTTTGATCTCTTCTTCTTTTTCTTCTAATTGGGTCCTTTTACTTTCTTCTTGTTCTTTGAGCATTTCCTTTAGTTTCAAAATATGTTTTTGATTCTTTTCAAGAAACCTTTTATTGTTTTTAGAAAGATAGCTATAGTATATATAACTATGGTCATAGTTGTATTCATATAGACCCCAATCAACTTTCTTTTTAAGATTTGAAAGTTCTTCTTCTACTTCTTCCATGGGATTTTTATCATCTGATTATATAGAAACTATTTCTAAATATTCTTCTTCACATGTAGAGAAAAATTAAACTTCATCACATTTAGAATCATTGCAATCAAAGTATTTTGGAGATTCTTTACCTTCATCATTCTTGATGGAGTTGTCTTTAGTGTCTTCCTTTTTGACATGGTCTATCTTCTCTAGCTTTAGCCATAGATCCTTGGCGGAAGTGCATTGTCCCATGATTTCTTTGATAGAAATTGAGAGTCCATTGAAAATGGTCTTGAGAGCCAATGCATCATTCTTCTTTTCTTCCTTTTGAGCTGCAAACTTTGACTTGTTCTTTGTTAAGCCCTAATATTGGCTCATTACCCCTTAATTGGGGCATATTATATTAGTAATGTTATTTTATTTATGTCGGCTTTAGGCCATTAGTTGTAATTTAGATTAGTAATGTTATTTTATTTATGTCA
>SNQJ01S0045633.1:92239-111418 GCA_010110895.2 Picea sitchensis | reverse complement strand
TCTTTAACCTGTTGGCATTCTATGCATTGGGCCAAATATTTGGCTATGTCCTTCTTCAATCCCGGCCAATAAAATTGTTTCCGGGTGGCAGTAATCATTTTCTGGTATCCTGGGTGACCAGTGTAGGGTATTTTATGTAGTTCATCATTGATGAACCTCTTCAAGTTGTCACAATTGGGAATGTACAGTCTATCTCTGTAGGTGAGCAGACCTCCTTCGGTCATCTGATAGCCTTTGTATTTTTCTCCAGTGGGTTCTTGCTGTAGGTACAAGGTCACATTTCAAATGAAGGGATCTATTCCTTGTGCCTCTTTGACTCTTTTCTTGACATCTGTCTCACAAGTACTCACTGCTATCAGGTGAATCGTTTTCATGCTTATGCTGAGGGCATCGACCACCCTATTCTCTTTCCCTTTAATGTGTTTGATCTCAAAATCAAACTCGCTAAGGAGGGCCATCCATCTAGCTTGTCTAGCATTAATCTTGGGTTGATCAAACAAATAATGTAATCCACAATGATCTGTCATAAGCACAAACTTTCTTCCCAAGAGGTAATGCCTCCACATTTTTAAGGCGTGCACTATGGCAGCTAGTTCTAGATCATGAGTCACATAATGGACCTCGTTTTCATTCAGTTTTCAGGATTCATAACATATCACCTTTCCTTCCTACATAAGGAATCCTCCGAGCCCTTCCTTACAGGCATCTGTGCACACAAGGAAGTCAGCTTCTGGGTTGACGATTTTCAACACAGGTGCATGAGTTAGTAGGTGTTTCAAGATTTGAAATCTTTCTTCACATTGTTGTGTCCATAGAAATTTTGTCCCCTTCTTCTGGAGGGCAATGATTGGACAACCAATCTTGGAGAAATATTTTATAAATCTCCTATAGTATCCCGCCAATCCCATAAAGAATCTGATGTCTAAGACATCCTTTGGGGTAGGCCATTCCATCATAGACCTGATCTTGTCAGGATCTACTGCTACCCCTTCCTTGGACAGAACATGTCCGAAGTAGTGTATTTGCTTATGAAAGAAGTCACATTTACTGAATTTGGCATAGAGTTGATGCTCTCTTAGCACTTGCAGCACAAGTCTAATATTCTCTTCATGTTCTTCTCTATTCTTAGAGTAGATTAATATATCATCAATAAAAACCAGTACAAATTTGTCTAAAAATTTACTGAGTATATTGTTCATTAAGAACATGAAAGTGGAAGGGGCATTGGTTAACCCAAATGGAACTACCACAAACTCATAGTGACCATACCATGTCCAGAAAGAGGTTTTATGGATGTCTTCACCCTTAATTCGGACTTGATGGTATCCCGACCTCAAGTCAATCTTTGAGAAAACAAACGCACCTCCCAACTAATTGAATAGATCATCGATCCTAGGCAAGGGGTATTTGTTCTTTATGGTTACTTTATTAAGTTGTCTGTAATCTATGCACAGTCTAAGGGTGCCATCCTTCTTTTTCAAAAACAAGACCGGTGCTCCCCATGGGGACACGCTAGGTAGAATATAACCCCTGTCCATCATTTCTTTCAATTTCAATTTGAGTTCAACTAACTCAGGTGTGCTCATCCGATAGGGTGTTCTAGACACCGACACAGATCATGGTGTGAGTTCTATTGAGAAGTCAATGGCTCTTCTCAGAGGTAGACCCGGTACCTCTTTCGAAAATACATCTATGTACTCTCTCAGGATAGGGTGATCATCGGGGCTTGGTTTAGCTCCTTCAATTTTTTTCAGTACCTATATTTCATATAGGGGACATCCCTTTCGGCAATACTTTCTCATTTGCAGGGATGATATTTGTCTCACTGAGACCGGTTTTCAGATCCTTTGGAGGGTTATCCGTTGTCCTTCTTTGATCACACATTCTAAGGTTTTATGGTAACAATCCAATTTGGCTTTATGGGTGGCCATCCAATCCATACCGATAAACATATCGTACGATCCCAGGGGTAATACATTAAGGGTTGCTTGGGTGGGGAATTCACCCATCATAAATTGACAAGCTAGTATGACCTCTACTACCTTTCTTTTGGTGCCAGTGGCTAACTGTACCAACCATGGTTTAGTTTTCTTCTGTGGCTATAGTTTACACTTATCAATATATCTAGGGGATATATAACTCAAATTTGAACCAGGGTCAATCAAAATAGACACCATATGGTTGAAAATCATACCTTCTATTTCCACCACTGAAGCTTGGTGGTCAGCTTGGTTATTATCCAAGGCTGCATAAATCTACGGTACACTTCTTGCCACATCGTTGACTGTGGTCACTTCCTGAAGGTTATAGACTTTTCGACTATTCTATTGTCGGTGTGGACAGTCTCTCCAGAGATGCTCTCCTCCACAATTCCAACATTACAAAGGTTTCCTCTTTGGGTTATCAATCTTTATTGGTATAGGTCCAGAAGTTTTATTTCCGTCCACCGAGGGAAAGTTCTGCTGGAGTACACTCCGGGTTGGAAAGTTAATTATGTTGTTCTTCTTGTAGTTTTTAAATCCTGAGTATTTGCTCCCCTTTTTCTGAAATCTTGAACCATTCTTTTGTTTCCAGTCTCCACGAGACTCTTCCCGATGTCCATATTGTTCATGACAATATGTTTCCTTTCGTATAGTGTCTTCTAAGGTCTTTGGCTCGTCAAATTCAATTTGGTTTCGGTATTCCTTGGGTAATCCATTGATGAAGCGATGTACCTTCGCCTTCTCTGCTTTGATGTAGGGTACATATCTCAATAAGTCAAGGAATTTGTTGACATACTCCTCCACTATAAGTTGTCCGAGTTTGAGTTCATAAAACTCTTTAGCCTTCTCGTCGAATTATATTTTCAACAAGTACTTCTTCTGGAAATACCTCTCGAACCATTTCCAAGACAGGTCCTCCTCATGGACCCCTTTCATGTTCTTAATATCTTCTCACCAGATGGAAGCTTTTCTGTTCAGATTAAAAGTGGCCACTCGGGCTTTCAAATTCTCTGAAAAATCATGGAATCTGAAATATTTCTTCAGTCCAAGTAGCCAGGCCTCGGCTTCCTCTCCCTTCTTTATCTCACCATCGAAGGAGGGAGGTTTGGCCTTCCTGAATTCTTCAAATTTATGACTCTTGGAAGTCTTTTGCTTCTTCTGTTTTCTTCGAGAATAGGAATTGGTCCTGTTGTTGGAAGAGCCTTCTGAATCACTAGCTTCCTTCTTAGTGGAATCGTTTGACACTGGTCCTTTACCTCTAGGGTGGACCTTTCTTGACGTGATTCTCTCAGTATGGTCACTGATACGACCATGATTATGCATCTCAGGTTCATGCTGCATTTGTCGCTGTAGGTCGGATAAGCTTTGTAGTAGAACTACATTAATTTCGGTTTTCTTTTCTTGTTCTTTCATCATCCTTTCATTATTGGCCTTGCATCTTTGCAATTTGACCATGAGACTTCTCACAGTCTCATCAAGGTCTGGAGGGGTTCCTATTTCTCTTCTTTCATCAGACAATTCGTCTCTGTTGTGGGAGCCTTCTCCCACCTCTCAGTGAGTCACCATACTCTGTGTTTGTAGATTCCCACGATTGATCGTCCGCTTGAGTGAAAAGACAAACTTTGGTTATTAGTCAAGAGTTAAATTCATTTTTATAATTTGTGCATAAATTCATAACTCTTTCACATGCATACACAGTCGGGTTCTCATTTTCCAAGTTTTAATCCTGGACAAGAGAGTTAAGTCAGGGGATTACTCCTCATAGGAGTGCTTCGAACGAGGTTTATGTGCAACTCGTGCATGAGCCCAATCAGGACGAGTGTTGTAACCATTCTCTGATACCAATTTGTAACATACCCACTACCTAAATCAAACTTTTAAGTTAATTTCTCAACAATGAGAATCCCTGAAGCTTGCATCAGCAAAATTCCCACCCTGAGAAACGGGTCTTTCATTCACCTATACATCTCTCTACCCCTAACCATGGTCTTTCCCTGATGACCACTTCAGGGTTTTCAGAGTTTTGTCCTTTCTAATGTCGAGGGTCCCTATGCCCTCCATTCTCCAATCTCTGATGACCTCTCTTCCGACCTTAGTCCCTCCGGGCTATGGCCTCCAGGCTATGCCCTCTGGTCCATCTGACCGCTCTCATAAGACCGCAATCTTATCCTTCCTTCGGGGTTTGGACTTCAAATTCCCTACGCACTCCAATTCCCGCTAGCCCTCTAGGCTAAGCTCTTGGTCAATGTGACCTCTATCTCACAAGACTGCAGCCTTGTCCCTCATCGGGGTTTCAGAATTTCCAATGTCAAAATGCAAACATCCCCAGGACTCACGATTCCTTGAATCCCGACATGCTCTAATTCCCGCTAGCTCTCCTCGCTAGGATCCTATCTCGCATGATCACGATCCCCGTGACCGCAGTCTTATCCCTCGTCAGGTCTACGGGGTTTTCAATGCCAAAATGTATGGGCTCACGGGATTCCCAATCCTTCGAATCCCATATTCCCGCTATGATGATAGTTGGCCCCCACAATGGCGCTTCCTACTTCTCTAATATATTAACAGCTGGCTCCCACTCATCGAGGTTTTGAGCATCACGATTCCAAAATGCATGAATAAATTGTCATTAGGATTCCCGATATCCCGATGACACAAACGCCGATCAACAGCTTCCTTTCGGGACCTTCCTCGTCGGCGCTGATTGCTGCCACGCGTCCTCTTCTAATGGACGGTCCCAATTTCTCCGAGATTTCGAGACTAGTAATGTCCCAATTCTCACGGCCTCGGGAACTCCGATTTCCCGATGCCGAATATCCCGACTCTCTATGGATTTCAGACACCTGTCTCCCTAAACGGATGGCTCAGATTTTGTCGGGGTTGTTACTTCGGACTTCCCGATCTCCTGTCCCCAGGAATGTCGATATCCTGACTCTCGATAGAAAACCTTGATCTCTGCCACGTGTATCCTCAACGGGCGGTTCAGATCTTCCCAGCGTTTCGAGACTTGAAGTGTCTCGATTTTCTTGTCCTTGAGAATCCCTATATGTCGATGGTTGGACTCCCGATGGTAACCCTCGAATAGCTCCGGTCCAATCCGACGACTGATGGGTAATTGGAACCAGATCTAACGATCTAGATCCATCCTTCCTGCACATACTACAAAGACTAAACTCCAAGCATCTGAACCCGATCCAACGGTCGACGGGATTCCTGAATGAGATCCAAGGGCTTAGATTGTCCCACCTTGTGCATTCTTCCACTACTTCATAGATGTGGAAGGATCAAGGGTCGAAATGTTCTCATGGAACTTGGGGGACCTACGATCCCGATTTCCTCGCTATTCACAAAGATAGAGGAAAAAGGGCAAGAGGTGTAACGCTCTTACTACTTCCGTAAATATGATAGTCATGAATGACCATGGGTCTTCTGACAAGATCTCATCCGTTGAATCGTTACTTATCCCTACGCTGCTACTTCGTAATTTTAAGAGGGTCATTCCTCCTCGTACAAGGTTATTAAGACTTGTGGTTCAAGTCCTTTTTCTGGGTTCTTGGTGAACCTTTCTAAGGAGGGAAAGTCTTTGTGAGGAAATCTATTCCGAGGCATCCCTCGAGACGGGTAAGGGAAGGAAGCTTCCCGAGAACGGACTGGAAGCCTAACTTAGTTCAACCTAGGCATAATTAGATTCCTTTATCAACGTACATCATGCATGGTTTCCTCTGTTATGAGAATATATCTATTCATTCTTATCAAATACTGCACAAACATTCTTACACAGAAATCATTCACAATTTCACAGTTCTATGAGCATATACATATATATATCATTGTATGAATTTCAAGATGCAATACATAAAACACTTATCAGAAATAACACCAGAAATGGGTGCGACCACTAAGAGGGGTGCTCATTTCCACCCAACCATAGGCGTATTGACTCCCAACAGATTTACCACTAGCCACCCCCGAGCTGAGACCACGATGCTCTGATACTGCATCTCTCTATCTGCCAGTGACCAGGAGTGAAAGTTGCAATCCTTCCTCTCTGCTATCACTCACTCTACGTAATGCCAGAGTTCCCCTCGCGTCTGCCCCCCTCAATCGCTTCTTCCATATGCCTTATCCTCTCGCGAGGTTCCGTGTGGCATGATTACCCTCATGCCGATCAGGCCTGATGGCTCTACAGATGGGCGGTTCACCATCCCATCCCTCATCAAGTCGCCCGCCTACCAGCCTGCGAGTCATTAAATTTGGGGGCTAGCGAGCCGCTTTTGGTTCTCCGAGCCAGTGGAGTCCAAATACGGTATTAATTCTCGATGGAAGTTAACACCACCTTTTCAGGTTCCTTCCACCGCCATCGTGGTCCCTTTTCTGCACATCCCCTCTCAGCAGTCCTGCAATAAATTCAAAATGTCATTCACATTCATTGACCTTTTCCTCAAGGTCCCTTTACATCACATATTCATATTTACGAGTTTGCCATAGTTCTGGGCCAGTCCAGTTATATTTACAAGCTGGGGGAAACAGGGTGTTACAGGTTATGAGTGTATTGACCTTGTCATTACTCTCGATGTTCCTAATGTGGACTCTACTCCACTGTCACGATATAAATCTTGTGATTTTGGGGTATCGACACTTGTTCTCGATGAAATAATATATTAACACTTGTTGGGGTATTGACACTTGTCCTATATTATCATTATTATTGTAATATATATCAATTATATATATTAATTATATTAAAAACAATAATAATAAAAAAAAACGTAAAAAAAAATAACAAATTTCAAACAAAATAACAAAAAAAAACAAATTTTGAATTGCATAATGAGCCTAGGCCCATTCAAACACAACAAAAATAGAGGGAAACCCCCGAAACCCCACCATTCTAGCCTAGTGAGAGGGAGGAGAGAACCTTGTGCAGTGGTGCAAAACCCCTGAAACTCGATCGCCATTCGATTGAGCCCAGCGAGAAGGAGGAGAGAACCCCTTTGCAGTGGAGATAAGGAAGAACTAAAACTGCACAATGAATTGTGACAGTCTAGTCGAGCACACTTGATCAAGTGACGCCAAGACTAAGGGCAAGGGTGAGGATGGTGATTACCTCTACACACTTGAATTTAAATTTCTAATTCAAGATTAGTATTTTTGTTCTTACAAGTTTGGTTAGTTCCATTTTTGTGTTGGAAGGAGATGGAAATATTTCCTTCTTCTCCCCTGCCCATAATTTCCACAAACCCTAGTAGTATCCCTCACCGAGACACCAAAGGAATGATGTGAATTTTATGGTTTGGAAACGAGAGCTATCACTAGTCTGGCATATATATATATATAACATATTTTTCCCCTCTTAGGAGGTAAGCCTGTATCGTTACTTGGTTCTCCAACTAATTTCATGCCTCCACTGGGAAATTTTTGGCATTTCCATACCAAAAGAGGATAACCAATTAACAACAAAAACCACTTGGTTCTTATTTTAAATCCATGATTTTATACTCTCTCATGCCATTGGAAAGGTTCTTAAGACCTAACTGTCTTCTTAACTAAATATTACAGGGCCTTAGATATATTTTCCAATTCTTTATAACCTAAGTCTTTATTTAACCCATCATGGGTCCCATTGGGACCTCCTATTTCATGCTTAAGGAAAATATTTCGTTATGGACTTTTCTTAATTCTATTCATTTCTCTTGAATCAATCAATCAATCTAAGAATTATCAATAACTAAATCACTAAGCCATCATTTTTTCTCCTTTTTTGAGAATTTGGTAAATAATTGATTCAAAGAGTTGGTCAAGTAAATAATTTCAGTGTGAAGGACAAAGAATTTGATCATCATTTTCCATAGATCCATCAACAACTTCAATATTTTTTCAATTTTGGTTGCAATTGTCTCCCTAATCCACTAAAATAATCCTTGGGATCATTTTGTTGTGTAAATTATCTTTGGATAGTATTCAAGTTTTTCATATGGTGTCCTAATGACCAATGGTTACATAAACACTGATTTAGGAATCAATGTATATTCCAAATCTATTATCCTCCTTTTCAACTTGGTGTTTTCCTATACTTGCTCCAAATTAGATTGACTAAGAATACGCCCTATGGAATCATGTAACTTAAGGGATCCATTTGACCCTGATTCTTTAACATATAACAAGGTATTGATATTTTTCAAAATCTTCTTATCCATATGGACTCTCATTTCCATCTAGGTTCTGGTCTTCTTAATGGAATCCCAATTCTTCATATGCATTTTTTTTTCAATGTTGGATATTTTAGGGATTTCTCAAGGTCTTTCAATGATGAGATGATGACATCGTTATCTAACTATATATCTTAATATATATTTAATAATAATAGAAGAAGGATCCACATATATAGACTTATCTTTTGATGAAGAGGGATTATGGATCTTCCCGCTATCATTTTGAGATCAATTGTGAGTTTGGCAATGTCCTCTATTCACTCTTCAACTACTTCCTCATCATTGGGTGTATATTTCTTAGAGAAAGTTTACCTAAGGTGACCATACATATGAAGGACGGAGAACCAAAAAGGAATCTTAACATTGTCTATCTCCTGACAATAAGAACAATTCCCCACCTGGATATCAATTCCTTCAAGTAATCCATCTCCCAAGTTCATTTCCACAAAAATCTTAGCCATCAAGGTCTTGTCTAGGAATCATGTTTTCTCGTCAATATCCAACATCCATCAAACTAGGAGGTCATCCATAAAACTATTGGACACATGCCTCGAAATGAGAAAACAAGTCGACCACTCCAATATTTGTGGTGTGGCATGGAATGAGAGGTCCATGTGCATGAAGAATATCCCCAAACTACCTATGCCATTTTGACCAATGCCTTGAGAGTTGTAATATTGCATCAAGAGTTGTGAACAAACTCAGGATTTGTGAAGATACCTTGGGAGTTGTGAAAATTACAAATGTCATAATGAATTCAATGCAATGTTCACTTATCTGCAATTTCCATTCACCATTAATCCGACCAATATGTAATCGTGGCCTTTGAATAATGGCTTGTCCCATTTGTCCTTTTTGGATGGAGCGAGTCAAGGTAATTAAAAAAATTGTCCTTTTTTGGATGGAGTGAGTCAAGGTAATGGAAAACAACAACAACATCACTTATCCCATTGTAAATAAATCACACCGATGCCTTAACCTTTACAATTTTGTAGCCATCGATGGGTTATGAATCAATAACAACTCTCGTATTTGTTACTTAACAATGTACTTTACTCTCAATTTATCGCTCCCTTTTAACATGTATAGGCCACCTTTACCTTTCTATCGTTTCTTCTCCTTGGGTTGAGGAATCACATCCTCCACCTTAGCCACCTTGGTTTCCTCTTCCCTAGTCGTGACCTCCATTTGTATTATCAGTGTTATTAGGGTCCACTAAAGTGTTCAACATAGGCATTGTAGTCTATTATTGGCATATTCATGTATTTGAAATAATATACATATTTATGATCAGGGTAGTCTTTTCAGTGAGTTAAAGTTCCACCTTTATTGTTCATTTTTTTCAGAAATACCATGATTTGGGTTGTCTTTAAACTGTCCAAAACCTCTTAGGGTAAAGTTACATGAGAAAAATTCCCAACATAGAACTGGAATCCTAATTTTTTGCATAGTTCCTGTCGAGTTTGGGTCAATTTTTCACTGGAAAAAATAGATGATATGAGTGCCCCTTATCCAACTCTAACCATTTCAAGTCCAAAGATAAAAAATATGGAAAACACTAGACAGGGAGAGTCATAGAACATGAATTTGTAAGAAACTAAAAATATCTCAAAATGCTTTGTCTTTCTTGGTGTTGATGTCATTTGACTCCAAGCATGCCCCTATAATGTCCATATAGTATACCAATAGTAATAGAGAATAATACAATCGTGAAATAGTAACACTATGGTAATCATTATGATCTTACTGTGATACTAATAGGATACTAGTAATGAACTAGTGTTACATCTTGATTGATTGATTTTTTATGTCATTAATGGTTTTATAGGACGTACAAGAAAATAGGTATTTTTCAAGTCTATCTTCATTGAGTGAGGGAATTTCAGGTAGAATAGAGGAAAGTGAGACATCTGGTGGGTCTAACAGGCGGAGATCAACTAAAGGTGAGAAGATCGGAAGAAAATTCCATAGACGCATGAAATTTTTTCTTGCGAAAGGGGGATAATTTTCTAATGATCATGAGATAATAGAAGACATCGAGGTGACCTTGAGGCACAAACATATAGTGAAACAATGGGTACCCAAGGATCTTCCTAAAATAAACACTGATTTTTGTGTAAACGAAAGGATATACCGGATTGCTCCATTGTCATTACATTGTTTGGTGCTATTTTCCATGTATGGCATAAAGGTTTGTTATGATGGATTAATTGAATTGATGGAGTACATCGGATTCTGTTATATCTACAAATATTGGATACAAATAGTCCAATATACAAAACGTATGTGAATATATGGCTTGGTTGTAAATTATATACAGCTAAAAGACAATGATCAAAATAAAGGAGAAATTGTCTACATTGAAGGAAGGCCAAAAGCAACAAGGAATATTGTAGGGTTTATAAATAGTACAAGTACACAACCTGTGACCACAAATAAGCGACCCAATTTTGTATTTGAGGGGCATGAAGGAAACCATGTACTTGTATGTGCAATAAAATCAATAGATGCAGGGGAAGAGTTATTGATTGATTACAATTTGAATTGAATATATATAGATGTTGCTATTATGGGGGTGGTACGTATACTAATTTACCCAACCTATAAGAAATGACTCTCATATTTTATGATTTTCATTATGTTCTTTATGGTGTTAATCCATTTGGAGATCTTTGGTCTGTTTAGTACTCAGTGTGTCCTATTTTTGTTATCAATATTTGAATTTCTCATACATTTGCATTTCTCATAAATTTGAATTTATTTCTCATGATAATGATCACATTTCTAATTTTAATGTAATGTGGTAGGATGATCATGGTAAATCAAAAGCATCCTTAGAATAGATAAATGAACAACAATTTTCGAAATGCATTTAATGTGCATTTTATTTCTCCGGTGATCAATTATTTTATTTGTTTACATAACTAAATTATCATTTATTTTGTCAAATATGTAGTCGACAGGACATGATTTTGATGATGCTTCACTCGACGAAATGGATTTGTATTAATCCCCCGAACCTATGGTTTTAATTAGAAAAAATATCAATAAAGGAAACAAGGAACTAGCTCACTTGTTAGATATTCTAGATCAAACTCCTAAGGTCGAAGAAAGGATCAAAGAATTTATGACAATTCTTAAGACATATAAGGTAATAACCATAATTTCAAGTGGTTTTATTTTTGTTTCATAATATCAATTATGAAATCTTGATTTTTAACTTTTACATTATCTAAACGAAAAAATGTTTTCTTTCTTATATAGATATTTTTGGATCTTGCTGACACTGACATGCATGGTATCGGTAGTATTGGCGCTACACAGATGCCAAAATTTCCTGATGAAGGCCCTCGTATAGCTTCCAGGACATAAATATTCAGATCTCCACCATCCACACCATTAGATGGGAGCCACGACACACACACTGAGGAAGCAACCACACAGGTAGGCTCTGGAGGTGGTGACAGAGATGAGGTCGATGTTTTGACAAACTATATGGTTTCTTTTCCTAAAGAAAGATGTGTGAAAAACACAGGGACCCTTAAGGGAACATTTTTGGTCAAGGAGGAAGGGAATCCATTAAAGCAAGTTAAGGTCCCAGGTAATTTTTAAATTTTTATTTTTTTCATGTTCTCTATGTAGACAAATATAAATCATCTAAATTATTATTTTTAAATTAATAATCATATAATCATTTTGCGTGTAGGGAAAAACGATTTCTACATGTCCTTGGAGAATAAGGATTTGATTATTTTTGGGCCCACCATATGGGAGAGGTCGAATTCCTAGAATTCCAACCTCAAAAAAGAATTGATGGATTATCTAGAAAGCCTTTTCGGTGTAGATACACGAGAAACATATAAGAATAACTTGAAACAAAATTATAGGTATGGGAATCCTATGATGATTCATGAGAGGGAGTGGAAGGCCCTCATTGAGGACACAAAAGAGAAGAAATTGACAAATGAAGGAAAAACACCCTTTGGTCCCAAAAGGTAAATTACAATTTCAATTGAATACCTTCAATTTTTTTTAGATCTAAATAACAATGTGGTATATATTAACATACTTGAAACTTTTGATGATAGGTTGACTGACACGTCAAAGGACACAAAAGAAAAGATTTAAAAATGTGGACAACACAGGAGAGGCCAGGGTGGCTACTTGAAATTGCAATCATGAATTGTAAGTACCTAAATACCTTAGTTGTATCTCCTTAAAATGTTTAGGTAATTGCAGCGACTAACATAAAAATTACATACTCTTATGCAATTCAGGGTGACGAGTTTGGTACTGAAACCACGGAGGAAGACCTTCATCTTGGTTACAAGTACGACTATAAAGTGGCATTTGAATGCCAAAACAACTTGGGGAAGATACCAAGAACCACTTTGTAGGATAAGGTAAATAAAATTCAATCCACATTAACCTTTATTATTAAAATAATACAGTCATGTTGGATATTATTAATATTTACAACTTTGTTTTAATCAGGAGAGCAACATTGTCAACAAACGCACTAGTATTGGAGAGAAGTGCATTGATAGTAGTTTGCAACCAGAAGATGGTTTTGATCCCATTCAGTTCCAATTTTCCATAGGGGCACAACCCCACGATGGTGCTATGACCGAGTTGTCACATGACAATAATATGGTTGTATTTTAATCATATACTTAATAATTTTGTAGTTATACATTTTGTAATTCTAATTTTTTTTACTTATACATTTATGTTTTTCCTTATAAACTTTGTGGTCTCAATGACAAAGAATTTTGTACTTGAGGCTCGTATAGTTGAAGAGGATAATGTGATGGAAACCATTCCAACGATGTCGACCAATGCACTAGGTAAATAATGACATTGCAGGTGTTTTGTTTAATATTACTAAACTAGTTCAATGGTATTTAAAAACTGGCCATTTAAATTTTGTATTTTTTCTTTTGTAGGTGATGCCTCATCACAGCGGCCTCCATTACACTGTGATTAAACCATGAATAGGAATGATCTGCATGAGAGGATGCAATCACAATCAGATTTTGAAGAGAACCCAGAGAACGAAGATGTAGATATTGATGAAATGATTAGGAACTAGAGATCTAAGAAAAAGAGGCTGACTAAAAGTACTAAATGATGATGTACATGAATATTTTAATAATTACTTAATATAAAATATATTTTCACCATATTCCTCTCACTCCAAATGGATCAAGGAAACATTTTATTTCATTGTAAACAATTGTGAATATTGGCATGTATATATATTTGTTTTTGTTGTAAATATTTCAATATATTTATATGCTCAGTATTGGGGCATTGAGAGTGATGTGAGCAGGGGGAGAGGGGCCATAAGATCTTCCTCCCTCATGTGGTTGGCCATGTTCATTAGAGAATAATTTATTGGAACCGTTTAATCTTGGAGCAAGCCTCCCTCGATCCAATAGAGAAACAACAAAGTCAATGTTGACTTCGTTGCTTCTACTTCAAATCAAAGGAGGCAGTTTGATAAAATATTAGACGCTTGGCTCCAATAAATTATTCTTGAAACCAAGAGGAACTCATTCAGGTATGTTATGACAATCTCGTAAAAATTCATCTTAGAGTAAATAATGCGCTACAAATATTATTTGTATTGTTTTTTTAGATATTTATGGAGGTTTAATGATTTTGGAAGGTACTTTAAGATCTTTCTTCATTGATTGAGGGAAGATCAAGACTAACAGAGGGTCATACAACTAAAGAGAAACATGCAGGGCCAACTATTCCAACTGTACTTTTGACCAGTTCATCAGATTAGGTGTGATTGTTCCTTTCAGCATATAAGTTTATATAGCCATCAATTCCAGTTATGTTTAATGTTTTATGAATTGTTATGTTCGATTGCTAAATTGAAAAATCACTATTTAGGTATGTATAATATTTTGATTATGTCCTCTAGATATTATGGATCTATCAGTGTAGGTTTATGGTTAACCAATGTATAAATCTAACATGAATGTATGGATAAATTCTAACATGAATGTATGGATCTGAACATGCCTCCAAAAACTTTAGTTTATTTCTGGTGACAAGATATTTGGAGGAATGGAACCTACTAAAATGAACATTATGACCATTTGGAGGCTTAAATATTATGATATTGCAGTGCACCCAAATTGAAAGGACCATTTGGAGTCTGAGAGATAGAGAGAATGTAATGAACCATTTGGAGGCCTATACATCATGAGATTGCAGTACACTCCAAAGGGTTCATTGCAATCTCACATCTTTCCACCTCAAAACGGTCATTTCAACTCAAGTGTTCTGCAATCTCATGATGTTTGGGCCTCCAAATGGTTCATTCCAATCTCACTATCTCTTCGCCTTCAAATGGTCCTCCTTTACACAACAATACAATTTTTCTCCTTTGGTAGAAGATGTAAGCTAAGTAGTATGGCTATCTATCATTGGGAACTTTAGGCATCTTCTCACTTCCTTCTGGGAAGCAAATGTCATCCAAATGCTAGGGTTCCTAAGGGATCATCCTTTCTCAGTGCTTGGATTTATCCTTGGATATGTTCCTTGGTGGTTGATATAAGTCCCTAGATGTGTCTAGGGCCACTGGATGTGTTCTAGGGAATCTATGCTCAGTTCTTGGATGTGTTCCTTGGTGGTTGATATAAGACCCTAGATGTGTTCTAGGTCCCCTGGATGTGTTCCAGGTAACCTTTTCCTAATGCATGGGTTCATCCTTGGTCTTGTACCTTGGTGGATAAGACCCTATATGTGTTCTATGGCCCCCAAATGTGTTCTAGGTAAACCTAGTCTTTGACCAGGTAGATCTTAGTGTAATACCAAGATGTGTTGATGTGTGATCCTCTTCCTCTATCTTGGGATGGTCCATGAGGCCTAGGATTTCCTATGAAGATGGACATGACCACATTGTTGATGGAACCCCTTATGCAATGATTATAAAGTTTATAGGTCATTATGAGACTCATGTGGACATGTTTTTCCATTATGGACCCCCTTGACTTTGTCTTAAAAGGTACCCCCTTGTTATTTTATGTGATTGAGGTTTTATTTATGTGATTGGGATTTTATATGTGTTTAGGGTTTTTCTAATTAATATTAATATTAATTGACATTTTAATTAATATTAATATTAATTAAATGTCAATATTTAATTATAATTTTAAATTTCCCTAATCCCTCTCCCTAACTATAAATAATACCCTACCCTCTAGCATTCTATTACACTCACACTCACTCACTCCTCACTCTCCTATTTGTTGTGGATACCTTAGTTGTTCTCTCTTGATGATGGTGCGGCCTCCTTTTTGGACTATCTTTTTAGATCTAAGTTTTGTTTGCTGCAGTTGTCTTGTGATGGTCTATACTTTGGAAAAATTGTTCCTAAGTCCTTATGACAAATATCAAACCCTAGAGGTTTGATCCATGAACGTAAAACTATTTCTGAGCATATTATAAAGGTTTTCATCCACACATGTGACAAGTACATCTTTCTTAGATCAGGAGGTAAGTTTGAGGTTTGTCTTTTCACTCAGAAATTTTGTTTGTACTAAGAATTTAATTTAGATCTATTTATTTCTTTTCTCATATATGTTGATCTTGTGAACAGAAAAATAAAAAGGCATTGTTTGTTTCTATATTTTCCTAATTCTAATTACAATTTTCCTATGACTTTGACCAAGGTCACACTACTCTAGGAAGCCTCCTCACACCTTCTTTTGGCCATTATTCTTTCTATTCTTATCCTATACCAAACATCACTACACAACACAATGCCTAGAATCATACCAAGCTCTTGTTATGGAAACTATGTGATATGGCACTCAAAGCATAACTCATATCTACAGGTTATCGAACTCACTATGAAGCTTCTGTATGATTAGAGTGGTATCATTCTTAGGAAGATACAACATGAAGATTAATACTAAATGACTTATTACCTGTATTATACCAATCTTATTGAGGCAATGACATCAATGAATATGGGAAAGGTGATTTCTTTGTTTCTCTAATAAGCTGCCATTACATGTTACCAGTTGTATTGCTTTCCCATATTCATGCATATTCAATGGTAAACATACTACTGGAACCAGTGTAATTTGGCAGTAGAGGTTATACAACTATTGCATGAATTATTTCCATTTAATTTATACTCATATGAACTAATAGCATGGACTAATAATATCTGTATATCCTTATTTACTCATATTGTGTGATGCATGTACCCGATGAGTGCAATGAATATGGAATAAAGGGGCATCTTTTTTTATTTCTGCATCTATTTTATATTATTGCTATGTGATCCTATTTTTTCTAACAAGAAACACCAAACCATAAAGATAATAAATAATCTCATTAAGAGATAAGGGATAAGTGGTGGATAAAAAGGACCTAGTAGTGCAGGTCACCATTACATGAGGGGCTGGTCACTAGGCAAATAACTCCCCAAAACTACCTTTGTGTGCACATGTCAAATGATACTAAATTGTAGTGAAGCTTAGTTACATGTATAGGTTCCCCACAAATGATGTTATAATGATCATCATTATGACACTAGTTACAAGATTACATCAATCCACTAGAAAACATTAAAACACATTCTAACATATCCCTCATCTAGAAATGAAAAAATCCAATGCATGCATCAATATGGATCTTTAAATTTTGAAGCTAGCCATATGAATGCTTCTTTTAAGCTATCCATATGAATGGATATTTAAGTTTTTCAGCGTTATGATTGGTACAACAAAGTTTAGTAAAATTTCTAAGTTCATGAGATGTGACGGGAACATGTGTAAAGAGATTGAAATTGATTGTTATTTATTGCAATCAATAACAATCAATTTCAATGTCACGCCACTTGTTTCTCTCCATCCTCTTTTTGAGTTCTATATAATCCTCTCATTTATTCAAATGATTACCCACAATTTATAGCACTTAATTACAATTCAACAATTCAACCCCAAATAACTTACCTCGGAGCACCATTTAACTCTGCAAACTCACCTCTGGATATAGTGCACCATCGGAGGATCGGTGAAGGTGGTCGATATTGAAGGTATGATGATAATTGTATCCAACCCATGGGTAATGAAAATAGTTGCAAAAACATGTTGGTTTTCATTTTTCGAGAGGTTACAAGGCTAGGACCTAGGAATTGGATTGGAATTTGCTAAAACTTTCAACAGTAGGAGGGCATTAGTGCAACAAATTACCCTAATTGTAATTGAAGATTTCATTAGTTGATCCATAGGGATCCCCTTGAAAGGTGGAAGGTGGTTAAATAATTTGAAGCTACCAGTAGATACTTAGCCTCAATCTTTAACAAATCCATCTCCTATGCCCGACATATGAGAAGGAATTCAAAGAGACTTGTTGATTTCACCTTGGAAAGAGGTAGATTTCATCATCCAAAATTTCATAACTTGTGAGGGGAGGTAAAACATGGTGTTTCTCTTGATCAGAACTTATTATGTGAACTATCATTTCTATCCTGTGATTCTCTTGATCATAACTTATTGTGTGAACTATATCATTTCAACTTCTACTTGCAAGACAGTTCTCAGTGGAACCCCAATCCTTATGTTGGCGATATCCATGTTGAAGAATTTTTATCATTCATGTTTATTAATGTTTAGTGGAAGAAAGATACATAATTTTATGTTGGGATTGAAGGAAATTCAATATTTATCATTTGGTATTAGTATCCCCTACCATCGGTTATACTAGTTTATTACCAAACGTTGTTATGATACCTTGGAGACTATGCAATCATTATATACCATCAAATATACAATATTTATAATTACCAAGAAATTATCAAGAAACATTCCTTGAAAGAATTTTTTTATTTCCCATGACATATGGGAACAACTCCCTAATCAATTGAGGAATATGAAACTTGTGGGTTATCCATATTTCATTTGATCCTTCAACAAAGAAACCTTTTATATAAAATCTATAATAATACATGATTTTAGGTGGCTTGGACTTGGATTTCACTTTCCCCTTCTTTGGTGTCCTATTAGGTTTTACAAGTCACCGATCAAGTAGGAAGAATGAGAAGAAGTTATGCAATGGACTCAAGTATACAAAGCACTTGGATTTTATGGTGCAAATGAATTTGGGCATCTAGCCTTCAATTGGGAAGATATTCACTCCAGTGCTCTTGAACAAGAATAGTATGTTTCATTTGTTCATGCAACAATTTTGGTTGAGGGGAGATGATGGGCTCGGGAAATGACATCCTTTTTCCAACTATACCTACCTATTTTTCTATCACAAGAACCTAGTCCAAACCCTAATCATTGTTATCATCACTACTTTGTTGTGTACATCTCACAAGGTAAGGAGGATTGCAATTTAGGTTTCTTTCTTATTAGCATGATTAAATTTAGGGAAGGTTGTGAAATTACTTGTGTTTCAGTGAATGATGAAGGATGTTGTCATAATATATATGTCTAAATAAACCTTGCTAACACAACTTGTAGCAGGAATTTCACAATCTATTTCACAGGGTATCAAATGGCTTCACATAGTTATGACAAGTTGAGGAAGATACCAAACAGTTATGGAAACAATGAAGAATATGCCAACTTGTTGTTATTGAGGACAAAGTACTATTCATGTCTAGTGGCATCTGTGCATTCAAGTCTAGGATGTTGCAACAATTTTTGCCTAGTCTTGTCTAGATGAATTGATGAGTATGCCAACCTTCAACCAATCTAATCTTGTACTATGAAAATATAGCCATGATGCCCGCATGATTCAAGGTTTGATAAGAAAATTAATTGAGTTTTATTATCATGTTAACTTTTTTTCAATAGATTGTGATCACTTATGGATTGTAGTGTTCCAAATATCAGTTTGTAATTAAAACGAACCCCCAATCATATAGGATCTTTGTCATCCATATTTTTGAATGCAAAGATGCTTTGGTTATGTTATGTAAATAGGGAACTCTCATATTTGGGGGG
>SNQJ01S0045633.1:81234-92233 GCA_010110895.2 Picea sitchensis | reverse complement strand
CTTTCACTTAATATATATGTCAAAGATCCTTAGGGTGCATGATTTCCTTTTAAGAGTGTGTGGGAATTTTGTAGCAAGTGCACAAGTTGAACCTTTCAAGGGGGGCACTTTGAGGTGAGGTATTGTGTATGTTTTTTGTATGTTGTAGTTGTAATTTAAGTTTTATTGAATGTTATTTACTTATTTTCTTTTAGAGTACTTATGTTGAAGAAATAGTTTATTTCAATCACAGAGTTAGGAACCACTAATAGTTGCAAGTCTAATAAGAAGGAAAAAACAATGGTATCACAAGATTATGTCTATGATGATTCCTTGGGCTTTGTAACCTAGAAAAAAAATGATTTAATAACTAGCTATTTGGAATTTTATTAATTTATCTTTTTTAGGTAAGCTATTTAGTTTATTTTTAGGTCAACTCTTGAGTGTGGTAAGAAGGTCCATGGAATTTAATAATTGTTGGTTATTCCTAGATTCACCATCCTAGTGAAGTGTTGGAATTCTTAGTGAAATCCAAATTGTCTAGGAATAAAACCCAACTCAATCTTTGTGGTTAGTGATATGTCTACATGTGCAAATTTATTGACTCTAGAACAGGGTAAGAAAACCCATGGCTATGCAATAAAAAATGGATTTGAAAATAAGGTTATTATGGACAATGTCTTCTAGAAATAGAATACAATCATTGTTATTTGCAATAGAATTAGTAAACCCTTGTTGGGAATTAAATGCATTCAGGACTTAGTCCACGGTGACTTGGAGAGGTTCCTCAACTTTTTAATGGCATGAGCCTTGTTGGGAACCAAATAAAAGATTCCAACACCATAATCAAAATCCTCTTCACTATATCCGATCTAAACTAATACTCATGGAATATAGCATCCATGGTTGTGAAATAATAAGTGCATTTTTGTTATGGAATTTCACTTTGGAACATGACAAGAAGTTCATGTGGGGATTT
Source organism: Picea sitchensis (assembly GCA_010110895.2). Classification (NCBI taxonomy): domain Eukaryota; kingdom Viridiplantae; phylum Streptophyta; class Pinopsida; order Pinales; family Pinaceae; genus Picea; species Picea sitchensis. The sequence continues at coordinate 91,275 of SNQJ01S0045633.1, read as the reverse complement.
TAGAATTTCCCATTGATTGCTCAAAGGAATGCCTAAATGGTATGTTGGGTCATGGAATGCCTAAATGGTATGTTGGGTCATGGAATGTTGTTGGTTATTACTAGATTCACCCTTCTCATGAAGCCTTGATATTCTTAAATTGGAATTCAATCATTGGTTCCCCATGAAATATTGGCATTATTCAACGAAATGCAAGTCTTGGGTAGAAAACCTAACGTAATCATCTTGGTCGGTGTTCTACCTACATCTGTTGATTTATTAGCTCTAGAATAAGGTGAGTAGGTTGATGCAATTCAATCATTGCTAGTTATTCCCATGCCAAGAATCCCCATGAAGTTTTGATATTCTTCAATGAAATGAAAGTTGTCCTAGGCATAAAACCAACTTAATTGTCGCTAGTGTTCTACCTACATGTGTAAATTTATTGTGTCTAGAATAAGGTAAATTGATCCATGGTTATGAAATAACAATTGGATTTAAATGTAATGTTTTTATGGGTAATGATCTTGTAGAAATGCGATGCAATAATTAATAATTATTATAGAATTAGTAAACCATTATTAGGATTGATATGTAGCAAGCACTTAATCCATGTTGACTTGGTGAGGCTCCTCGACTCATAATTGACATGATTCATGCTAACAAACAAATGTAAGATTTAAAACCATAATCAAAACTATTTCCACTATATCTGATCTAAATTAATATTGATGGAATCTTACATCTGTGGTTATGCTATAACATTTGTATTTGGTTATCGAATTTAGCTTTGGAACAAGGTAAGAAGTTCACGTGGGGATTTTGGCATTGCCCACAAATTGTTCAAAATATACCTAAATGGGATTTTGGGTCATGGACTACAATCATGGCAAGTTATTCCCAGATTGGAAATCCCTGTTAAGACTTAACATTCTTTAATTGCAATGGAATCATTGGGTCCCAAAGCCTTGACATTCTTCAACTTAATGCATGTCCTAGGAATAAAACCCAACTCAATCATCATGGTTAGTGTTATATTGCATATTTATTGGCCTTGGAACCAAATAAGTTCATCCTTGGAATGAAATCATTATTGGTTATTCACAAAGTCACCGTCCCCATGAAGCCTTAACATTAATCAACAAAATGTAAGTTGTCATGGGCATAAAACCCAACTCAAACATTGTGGTCAATGTTTTGTCTGTATGTGCATATTTATTGGCTCTTGACCAAGGTAAGTAGATATATGGTTATGCAATGCAAATTGGATTTGCATGTAATATTATTGTGGGAAATTGTAATGTAGAAATGCAATTCAATTATTGTTAGTTGGGATAGAATTAATAAACACTTGTTAAAAATGAAATGCGAAAAATACTTAGTCAGTAACTTGGCGAGGGTTCCTAGACTTGTCAATGACATGAGCCTTTATATAAACCAAATACAAGGTTCCAACACGAGAATAAATTTTTTTATACTATATATTATCTAAATTTATAGTCATGGAATCTTACATCCATGATTAAGAAATAAGAAGTGCATTTATTATGGAATTTGGCTCTAGAAAAAAGTAAGAAGTGCATGTGGGGGTTTAGAATTTCCCACTAATTGTTCAAAATAATACCTAAACAAGATGTTTTGGTAATCATTATTGGTTATTCACATATTCTCCATTGTCCTAAAGCCTTATAATTATTTGATTGGAATGTGAATCATTAGTTCCCCATGAAGCCTTGATATTATTCAACAAAACACAAGTCCTGGGAATAAAATCCAACTCAATCACCATGGTTGGTGTTCTATCTACATGTGCATATTTATTAGCTCTAGAAAAAGGTAAGCATATGTAACACCCCAGGTTTTGAACCCCCATTTTAAATAATGTATTGTTACAATGCTGAGAGGCCAGAGTGCCCAAATAATTATTAAAAGGATGGTGTGCCCAATAAATGTAATGTTTTGATCATTATTAATAATAAATACATCGTTGGCTGCTAGACGGACATGGACTAGATCTATAGGAGGGATATTATTCCATAAGAGAGGGGCTTGAGGGGAAAAATGTGTATTCCTATTTTAATTACCCTTTTTTTCTAAGGGAGTGGATCAATTACGTGGGATTCTTGGGGAAGGCTAGGAGGTTCTTGATTCCCCACGAATTACTTAAACCCGCCTCTAGTTTGATGGGTGTTCATATGATGGCTTGCTCGTTGATTGCATGTTCATTCATTGATTCTCTACTAACTCATCCACTTGATCACTGGTTCATGAGTTCATTAATTTACTCACTCCTTAATCCATCCCATCCTTACCTATCACTCATTGATCCATCCTCATCGGTGTCTTGGCTTGGGAAAAGAAAAAAAACTACTGAAGAGTAGCCATGGTATCCTTGGCTATAAGGGTCGCTAGAGTAATTGAGCCATGACTTGAGGTCTGCATGTCTGAGATGCATTGGCATGTGTCTAGATTTGTTCACAGCTATGAGTTCTGAGAGTTCCAACATTGAGATTCTAGACCAGTTGTGTTGGAGCCCTGGAAGGAGAAGGACTACCTGAGGGACTGCATGGAAGACAAGGGTGGAGGTCCATTCTCTTGGGTGGTGCGGGATGGGTAGAAGAGATATAGGTACTTGGATTGTTGTGAGTGCCGAGAAATCATATGAGAGCTTGAGTGTTGATTGGTTTGGGAAGCTAAGTAACACTCTGGAACTGTCCTTGTGGATTCATAGCCCTGGCTTGGGGGTGACACTGCTGTTGAGATTTGGAGCAATAATGTCTACGGTTGGGTGGAACGTCCTTGGTATGGAATCCTTTGGTGTCATCTTTTATAAAGATAATTTCTCTCTGTTATGGTATTATTTATCTATCCTTCCAGTCAAAAGTGATCCAATGGATGATGTGGACTCTTCAAAGTAGATTAATGGTCGATGATAATTGTGGAACCACAACTTGCGAGTGATTTAAATCGATACCCAAACTCCACAATTTGAATTTGTGCATTGTTCATGAGTCAACCACAATCGTCGATCTTCGAGGCTATAATATTTGACGGTCCTGACTAATTACAGGATTGGAAATAACACGATATTTAATTCTCCTTTCGATCTCTGCAATATATTTTTGTTGTTGATCTGGCAATTGTGCATTCGATGATCACAACTTAATTTGATCATTTTTTACATCAACCATAATCATCAATATTTGGGTTTATGAGATCTGACGATTTAAACCAATTGCAGGTTTAAAACTAGCGAGTTGTTTTAATTCTTGTTTTTCTCTCCACAATTCATCCATGTAGTTGATCTGTCTTGCAGATCTAATAGTCACGATCCTCCAATGGTCCTCAAGCCCACGGTCAATCATATGACCGACATTTGTAATATGAGATGATCAACATGGTCAATTTCTTGATCGGACGGTTGTTGAGGTTTCTCACCCTAAGATTACAATTTTCCTTCCAGGATTTGATCTCTACATACTGTTCTCTCCTCCTCTTAAGCTTTGATATTCATTCACTAACCCTCCTGATCTTTTTTATTCATTCTCTTATGTACTTCTCTTTCCTTTCTGATATTCATATACATCATATGCTTGTTGTCATCAATGACAATACATTAATAACAATATGTCCAACAATCTCCCCCTTTGTCATTGAGGGAAACATTCTAACTTCATACATACTCCCCCTGTGATGATTCTTGTCTCCTCTGAAGTTACTCCCCCCCTTTGACATCAATGGAAAAGGGTTTCTCCTCCTATAATATGTCTGTCTAAATACTTTTGATCGGAGTCTTGACCATTGGTAATTCCTCCTGCATTCACACTTTTCCTGTCATAACTGAATGACTCCTTCTGACATTAATTGTTGTCTCCCCTTGATTTGGTGCCAATTGATGCATTTTTAGTTATTTTGAGAGATTTAGGTTTGAATAAGGATTACTCCCAATTTTTTCCTGAGATATTCGAATACATCTCTTCTTAAGGGTTTTGTGAAAATATATGCCACTTGTTCTTGTGTTGGAACATATTCTAATTTAATGTTCTTATTTTCATCCTGATCTCTTAGATAGTGATTCTTTATGGGAATGTGTTTCAATTTTGAGTGTTGGAGAGGGTTCTTGGAGAGACTTATATAGCTTGTATTATCACAATGGATAATAATAGGTTTTTCAAAGACTATTTTGATGTCTTGTAGGGTTTGTTTCATCCATTCCACTTGTGTGCAACATTCTGTTTCTACAATATACTCAGCTTCAGTGCTAGACAAAGAAATTGAGGATTTTTTCTTGCTTATCCAAGCTACCAATGATTCTCCAAAAAGAATGCTCCTCCACTTGTACTTTTTCTTCCATATACACTACCTGCCCAATCAACATTTGAATAGTCTTTTAAAGTGAATCAATCCTTGATAGGGTACCACAAACCAAGATCTATGGTTCCTTTTAAATACCTAAATATTATTTTTATAGCTTGAACATGGCTCTCCTTTGGTGCTGCTTAGAATCTAGCCACCATCCCAACTGCTTGCTTGACATCAGGTCTAGAAGTTTTTACATAGATCAAACTCCCAATCATTGATTTGTAGTGTTTTGTATCTACATCTTTAGACTCATTATCCTTGCTTCATTTGCATCCAAATTTCATAGGTGTACTAAAAGGTTTGCAATCCTCTAACTGGAATCTCTTAAGAATATATTTAACATACTTTGACTTATGGATAAAGACTCCTCTTTTGGATTGTATTATTTCTAATCCAAGAAAGAAATTCAGTTCACCAAGAAAAGACATTTCAAATTATTGTTGCATCATCCTAGCAAAGTCCTTGCTCATTTTTTCATCATCACTGCCAAATATAATATCATCAACATATACTTCCACAATAATCATGTTATTACCATCAATTTTATAGTAAATATTGTTTGTTTGTCCCCTTTTGAGGCCTTGTTTTTGTAAGTAAGAATATAGCCTTGCATACCATGCTATGGGTGCTTGTTTTAGCCCATAGAGTGATTTCTTTAATTTACAGACATATTCTCCTTTGTTATTTAATTGAAACCCTTCTGGTTTCTCAATATAGACTTCCTCTTCTAATTTTCTATTGAGAAATGTTGACTTGACATCCATTTGGTACACTTTAAATTTTTTGTAGCTGGAGAAAGCTAGGAACATCCTAATTTCCTCGAATATAGCCATAGGTGCAAAGCCTTCTTCATAGTATACTCCTTCAAACTGAGCATACCCTTTATAGACCAATCTAGCTTTGTTCCTGATTACTTGCCTGTTCTCATTCATTTTGTTTTTATACACCCATTTAGTTCCAATGACATTTTTGTTTTTTGGTCTTGGAACTAGTTCCCAAGTTTGATTTTTTTCAATTTGGTCAAATTCTTCATTAATATATTTGATCCAATTCTCATCTTTACATGCCTCTTTGATTGAGCTAGGCTCAACATGTGACAACAATGCTATTTTTGTTTGATACAACAATTGTCTTCTTGTGTGCACTCCATCATTCATATCTCCAATAATTAGTTCTTCAAGATGATTCTTTAGAGTAATTCTTGAGGGTGTCTTTGTCTCTCTTCTTGGGAATTCTTCTCTTATCTCTCCATATTTACTATATTATTCATATTCAATAGTATCCATATCATCCTCTTCCCTTTCTTTTGTATTCTCTTCTACTTCTTCTACTTGTGTGCCAATTGTTTCATCATCATCTTCATCTTCACTTTCAAGTATAGTCTCTTGATTTTTGATCCTTATCATTTTTAGGTCATCCACCTTGACATATGCACTCTCAACAATCTTATGTGATATAATATTGTAGCATATGTATGCTTTCTTGTTAGAATAATATCCAATAAAAATACCTTCATCCGATATGGCATCAAATTTTCCAAGACTCTCATCAAGTCTTTTGATGTAGCATTTACTTCCAAAGAACTTGAAGTATTTTACCAATGGAGCTCTTCCAAACCATAGTTCATAAGGAGTCTTATCAATACTAACCCTGAGTTTACCTCTGTTCAATATGTATATTGTTGTGCTTACAACTTCCCTCCAATATCCATTAGACAATTTTTCTTCTTTGAGAATAGTCCTTACAACCTCCTGAACTGTTCTATTCTTTCTCTCAACAATCTCATTTTGTTGAGGTGTTCTGGCAGTAGAGATTTGTATTTTTATTCCATGAGTTTCATAGAAAATATCAAACTCTTTTGAGGTGAACTCACCACCATTGTCTGATCTAATACATTTGATTTTTGTCTCCTTTTCATTTTCAACAAGGGTTTTAAAGGCTTGGAATTTTTTAAGTGCTTCTGATTTTTCTTTGAGAAAACATATCCAACCCATTCTAGTAAAATAATCAATGAAAAACATAAAGTAAGACTCTCCTTGCAAACTCTTGGTCCTTGTAGGTCCACATTGGTCATTGTGAACAAGATCTAAAGGTTTTGAGGTTGAGTATTCTTTTCTCTTGAGCCTTATTTTAGTTTTCTTCCCTAGTTGACAGTGTCTACACATAGCATTTGAGGGCTTTATGATCTTTGGCAAGTTTCTTACTGCACTAATATTGTTGACTTTCACTAGATTTTCAAAATTAATATGCCCCAACCTTCTATGCCATAACCAACTTTCATCTACTAAATTTATATGACACTCCTAATTCAATTTTTCATCTAGTATATATACATTTTTAGGAGTTCTAGGAGAAATACCAACTAATTTTCTTGTGTCTTCTATCCTAATCTCACATTTTTTGGAATCAAATATGCAGAAGTGCCCCTGATCATAGGTTTGGCTGACACTTAATAAACTAGGCTTCAGTTTCTCGACAAGTAGCACATTTTTGTCTTTGTCTTTTCCCAAACTCACAGTGCCTTTCCCAAGTATGTTACTTGAAGCATTATCACCAAATGTAACTTCCCCTTTCTATTTATTTAAGTCTAAAAACATGTCCTTGTTACCTGTCATATGTTTTGAGCACCCACTGTCAACATACCAGATATCTTTTTTATCTTGAGATTTTAGGGAAATAAGACATTCCTTTTTTGATGTTTTTTCTCTCCAGAGTTTCTTTTGCTCTCTAATGAACTTTGGTTGTTCTGAGACTTCCATTAATCTACAATTAAAGGCCTTATGTCCATAGTTATGACATTTGAAGCATTCTAGGTCCCCTTCTTGTAGAGGTGCAAAAGAGTTATAGTTTATTCTTTTAACTCGATTTAATGCTTGGTTATACTTAAGGATATAGTTCTTAACCTTCAGATTTATCCTTCTATATGCTCTACAATTTATAGCTTTGTGTCCAAAATTAGAGCATGCAAAGAAATAACCAAGGAAAATGCGAGGATATCTATTTTGATAAAACTTCTTTGGTATTGGCTTGTCTTCCTTCCTAATGGGTGGAAGTGATTCTCTGGAGTTCTGATCAATACTTATATTCTCTTCATTTTTCTTCTTTAATGTACTGAGGAGAGCATCTACATAAGATTTTGAGTTAACTTGGATTTGTTTTTTAGAATAACCTATTCCATTTTTATTACTTGAATCCCTTTGCATGGTAATAATCTTATCTAATATTTTAGAGCTATTTTCATATCTTGTTTGAATGATTTTTGCATACAGTTATTTTCTTAGGTGAACTATTTATGCCTCCATTCTTTCATAGGTTATTTGTTTTTCTTTAAGAGAATTTTCCATACTTTCTTCGATCTTATTTTCTTCTAGGATTGTTACACATAAAAAATAATCACTTTGATAGTGTTGCAAGTGTCGTCATTACAAAGGTCGCAAGTGTCGCATTTTTCTCACAAGTGTCGCAAGTGTTAGGGAAGCATACTGCCATGATGCCTATGTTGTTCCTATAAACGACATTAGGAGGACACTTGGTACATGTAAAAAACTTGATTTGGAAGAGGAGGAAAGGTTAAATAGGCTCATGAACCTTTTTCCATCTGAAAACACTCAAAAAACTAAGTTTTTCGAGGGGAGCGCTCCCTTATAACTATCTCAGGAGTGTTGGTTCCCCCCCATAAGCCATCGGGGAGTGTTATAGCGCTGCATCAACCCTTTTGCAGGAGTTCTCCTATCCTCAGGAGTGTTGGTGCTCCCCTATACACTACTAGGGAGAGTTATAATGCTCTGAGTGCCCTTTTGAGGGAGCGCTACCTATTTTGGGTAGTAGTTAAGTTGTTGAGATGAATGGGGGAAGGATCCTTTCATTCTTGGAAGGAAGTTGGATTCAAATCCCTAGTCCAACCATGATCTTAGGGCAGATCCTCAACTGAAGGAGGAAAATCCTCAACTTCCCCAAGGATATCTCAAGAGGTTAAATCCTCTCCAACGCTATATAAGAAAGCTTTCTAATGGTGAAAGAGGACTGAAAAAAGGAGAATCACACCAAACTTTTTATCTTATAAGTGGTGCTAGAACAAAGATGATTTGGAAGAAAGAGACCTATGATCTCATAGGGAGCAATCAGTGAAGCTATCATCATTCAGATCATGGATCGTTTGAGCAAGGGTTAGACAAGGAGGACTTGACGAAACTGTCGCATTCCATCTACGGCTGTAAGCAATGTTTTGTCGTCATTAATATAATTTGATTGGCCTGTTTCTTTCTAATTCGTGTTCAATCTCACATGAATTTGTCTCTTTAGTAGACAGACCTATTTTGGACTAATCTTGATAGAGTAGGAAGTAGTCGTACTTTGTTTGTCTATAGGGCTTATCGAAGAGCGAAATATTGGAGCTCAACTCGGAGCGTGCAGGGACAAACACCGGCAAAGGGTACTTCTTCTCTCCTTCCTCCTCACACACTAGTCCACCTAGATATAAAAGGAATCCAATGACCATGATAATCACTTTCTATCTTAGAGTTAAGAGTCTATCTCTTTGAGGATATCTACCTGTCCATAGGGAGATTTTCCTTCAACAAAAACTGGCGACTCCACTGGGGAAGAATCAAAACTTTCTTAGTTTTATTTTTCCTCATAGAAATTGTCTTACATTTTGTTTTATTAGACCTTGTTCACCCCCTCATATCTGATTTCACTTGGTTATTGATTCTTTACCCCATCACACTCAGCTTACCTGTCAAAATTTGATCAAAATTTTGGGTTTTTGGACATTTTTATGAGTTTTTGAGCCTGGCGCCCCCCTACCCATGTTAGAAAATCACCAAAACTCCCTAGAAGTGTTAGAAAGAGATTTATAATGCTCTGGTGGCCCTTACACCAGAGCATCAACCCCTTTTTGCTCAAAATCTCTTCAAAATTTCCATTTTTTGGAGGTCCAGACCCTGTTTCTTCACTTGCTGAGGTGGTTTGTGACTCAATGATTCTTCCATTGACCTTTGAAATGCTTCCTCTTGAGAAGTAAACACCTTATTGTTCAAATTTTATGCCCTTCTCCCTTGTTTTTGAGTTTGTGTTGTTGAGAGCTTGAAATCAATTTGTTGCTTTCTTCTCTCCTATCCGACTGAGCGAGAACTCTAGTGAAGGACACCAGAAGTCTGTGCCTCTTCTCATTTGGTTCTTTGAGGTCATCTCCTCCAATATATTTCTCCTTATTTTTGCGTTTTTTATTTTCTTTCTCTTGTTTGATTGCAAAAGGGTGTGTTGTTTGTGCGAAATCTGCGTTTTCTTGTCCGAATCTCCTTGATCTGAAAGGGTAGTTGACAGGACAAGTTTTTCATTGAATTGATCATCATTCACATGAAAACAAAAAAAGTACATCTTAATGATTAGTTTGCATTTCTGAAATGTTGTAGCATCATATTGGATTTAATTGAGAACAAAATTGATTGAGGGCATTCCTTATCAAGTGTTTGATAGTGAAAATGACTCTTCCTCTTTCCCTTAAATAGGTATTCATTGAAAAGAAATGATTTCTTATCATATTTCATGCATATTTTTGGGAATTGATTCATCATTCCATCAGTTTCACTTTCGTACACCCTTTGAGTAAACAACAACCATTAAAATCAATGCTTAACTAAAATTTATCAAACTTTTTACATCTTTGTTAGCAAACCTACATTAGTTTAAGGTGTAGGG
>SNQJ01S0045633.1:67153-81224 GCA_010110895.2 Picea sitchensis | reverse complement strand
CCCTCTGTGGTTCAACTGTTTGTAGTGGTCGGATCGTATATTGGGGGTCACTGGAAGGTATACCCACGATTATGTGTGGGAGCCTTTCAAGTTGATTTCGGACTTGTTATCCTGCCCATACGTTTCGACTGGACTATCGAATGTACCCACCCAGGGGCTGACTATGAGTTGGTGACCTTAGTATCCACAATCTTTAGGGTCTCACACAAGGTGACGGTGAAGGGAAATATCACCGTACCTAGCACAGGTGTTGGTCAAACTCACTCGGGCTCCTTGGAGAGTAAATCCACAATTACTGCATGGAAGCTTACACCAAGGCATAACTCCATTAAGTAGGTCGCCAACATAACTGATCCACCTGCTCTATCCCCGCCCCTTATTATTTTGATCTCGTGATGTTGGATTTCATCACCAACTAGTGGTTTCATCATAGGAAGGTTTGTTTGATTGATTGCTTCTCATATTCATAGTGCATGTTGTTTGTTTTACTTAGTGGACCTTAGGTCGATTCAGTGTTAATGGAATCAAATCCTGGGAGTACCAATGGAGGAACCCCTTCTCCTGGGGAACCTTATACCTTTCCTTCATTTGGAAACTTTAGTCCTCCATATGTTGCCACACCGAGTCCTCCAGGACTCACTATCGGATTACCAGTTTGGTTGTTCCCCACTCCGGTGATATCGAATCCTCCCAATGTTTCAGCTACACCTAATACTTTAGATGTCGGTACACCACCCACACATCAACCTCATGTTGACTTTTCACCTTCTTATCCTATTAAGTCTCCTTCCATTTCTCCTTCTTTGCCTAGTGAAAAATCTAAAGAAAGTAGCCAGGTTGATCAGAAGAAGAAGAAACGAAAAGAGAAGAAGAAGAAGAACCTGAAAAGGACAAAGACCCCAACAACATCAGATGTTGGATCTAAGAAAACAGTTACTGTTAATAGTACTAGGAGTGTTGATGAGGTCAAAAAGATTAAAATGAAGAATCCAAAACCCAAATTCCCTTGTAGCCTTTGTAAGGGTGACCACTTTCTGAGGGATTTCCCTAGTCTTACCCAGGTCTTAGAAATGTGGTCCTCCACGTCATCAGCCTCTGTCGGTCATGTTGATGATACCCCGTCAACTAGTGATGTTCAAGTTGTTAAGAAGAAGCAAACTGTCAAGTTCCCTTGCATGTTGTGTAAAGGTAATCATTACTCTCACCTTTGTCCTCACATGGATGAGGCTTCTTCTCTTTTGGAAAAACTTCAACTTCCAAAAGGTTGTCGTAAGCTTTCCTCCGACCCATCGTTGGTTGATGGACTGGTCAATGTAGTTCCATCCCCAGTCAGTCCAGTTGATCAGGTGGTCAATCTATTTTCATCCTCGGTCGATCCCACTCTCCCGTTAGAGAGTGACACCAAAGCAGTCGATCCGCTTCCACCCTTCGACCCCATTCTTCTCTTAGAGAATGAAACTCAAGTGGTCGATCCAATTTCACCATCGATCGATCCCATTCCTCCATTGAGGAATGTCAAAGTGAATGATATAGTCCCTTCCTCGGTCAGCCCCACTCTTCCTCTGAAGAATTCCAAAGTGGTCAATGCGGTTTCACCATTGGTCGATCCCATTCCTCCGTTGAAGAATGTCAAAGGGACTAATCCATTCCCTTCCTCGGTCAGTCCCACTCTTCCTCTGAAGAGTGATAAAGTGGTCTATCCAAGTCCACCATTGGTTGATCTGATCCAATCATCGGTCAATCGTACTCCCCTTCTAGATAGTAAACCCGATACTTCCCATGTTTTTCTCGTTAATACAGACTCTACCATGCCGGGGGGAATTTCTCCTTCTCTTGTGAAACCCCCTCCAAGTAACGAAGCCATCCTTTTTTATTGGGGTGTGCTAACTGGACCTCATCTTCCCTCTCACATTCCTTTCCAGATTACAGTATAGGTTTGTGGTCGAGACGTTCCTCAAATGTTGATAGATGAAGGAGCGTCCATTAGTATTTTGTCTTATGTTGCTTGGTACGCTATGGGTTGTCCCCAACTTGCACCGGTTACACGGAATCTGTTAGCTTTTAACAAAAGAACTAGTCAACCTTTAGGGATCCTTCCTTAGTTTCCTGTAACTTTGGAAGGGAAAACTATCTTTATTGATGTCATGGTAGTCTGAGACCCCTTGGATTTCTCTTTAATCCTTGGGCAGGATTATGTCTATGCTATGAAAGCTCTTGTATCCACCCTTTTCCGTGTGATATCTTTCCCTCACAATGGAAGAATTGTGACTATTGATCAACTTTCATTCATCGGCCTCGACTGGGTTACCTCCCTAAGTGGTTCCTATATGCAGACAAGATCACCCCCGCTGCATGTCAATTATGTGGCATTGTCTCACATGACCTCAACTTCCGATTATTTGGATCCGGTAGTTGACATGGTGATCTCTTCGGTAGGGTTATTGGAGCTCGATCTCTTTACCCTTGTCACGACCCTCAACATGTGTTCCTTCCAGAGTGATTTTCTTCCATCCAACGAAGATCTCCTGGAGGCCATGAACACATTTTATCCATTGACATGGTACCCTTCCAGAACATTATCCTCTTGGAAGACATGATACGGATGAAAACATGAGCACAGTTTCTCTTCTCTATGGCAAGCTTGTTTAAAAACTGAAACAGAGGTCTTGAGCATAGTTATTTTCCTTTGCCAAGCTCATTAAAAAATGAAACAATCACCTCTCTTGAACCTTCTTTTCATCCACCCTTCTCCTTTTTCTCATCTACTAGAGAAATTGGTGACAACCTTAGAGCCGGTGAATGAATTGAAGCTTGGAGGTCATGTCTCCAGCCTTTGCTGATCATTCTGGAGTTAAGCCACTAGCTTTCAAGTTGGGGGCATACCGAGCTTAGTATTTGTTCTTTCTCGTGCTTGTAAATACATGAGAATGCATCTGGGTATACTTTTATCTCTTTTTTGGACCTGTATGGACACACGAAAAACAAACCCCCTGGAGTCATGTTTAAACTCTTTTCAGACTCTCTAAATATGAAAAGATCATTGAGTGATATTGCTTCCTTTCACACTTGTTAAAAGGTTCAAAAGGGCGTCTTTCAAGTGTTAGTTTATCTCTTTTTCAGCCTCATGAGACTAACTGTATGAAAAAGGAACTGAGAGATTTCTCTTTTAAGTGTTTTTCCAGACTCTATAATCATGAAAAACCTTCGAGTTTTTTTGTCTTTGGACTCGCTAAAACGAACATCGACAGGCCCGTATGGGACCGAACCCTTACTTCTTCCAGTTCGTTAAACAAAGGAAGAGAAACTTACCGAAGGTGAGTTATATCGAGCATGTGTTACCCTCCTCGAGCTCGTTCAATTAAAAAGAGGTACTTGTCTATCCGGATGGGGGAAAAAATTGAAAGAAGCAAGCCAAGCAGTTTTCGAGAACATTACCAAGTAACTCTTAGAATCGCCCTTGAACACGACACTTTGTCTTTGTGAACATATTAATCTACTGAACCTCTGCACTGAATCAATCCTTTGAGTTTTTCTTACTCCTTTGGGTCACCTGACGTAAGTCACAGCATCCACTGCATCGTCAAGTTTTGGTCCATGTCATTCTTTTGTTGTTTTGCCTCAGTGTTCAAGGGAAGTATCCGACTCAAGATTCAGCCATCACAAATATCTTTCCTCAATACCCCTGTCATTCCATGTTCATTTGATCTACCAATTACATCTCTATGTCTGTTTCGTGTCGTTGATGGGGGATACATCAAGGCCCTCCTTCGACGAGCCTGTTCCTGTCGACTTCAACACATTATCTAAGAACTAGACTTAGAAACCAATTAGTACTTTGGGACCTGCATGCCTCAATGGAAGGCCTCCTCACATTCGACTGTGGGTTTACATCATTGACCTCTAATTGAATGATTCCACGGATGTTCGACTTCAGCTCATCCATTCACATTCGTTGGAATGTACTAGGGTACCTTGGGAATCATTGACATCAATGGTGATCTCCCTCACGCTTGTTAACGATTTACATCATTGACCGGTAATCAAGTGGTTTCTGCCATGTTTGACATTAGGACATTTATTCACATGGTTAGATTCGTACTAAATTGGAATCGGTAAGAAGACCCTGGGTTGAGTGATCACTTTGATATGTACTTTGCCCAGGTTGCGATGGAGTTTCTTTTGAATAATGACACATATATTGTGACATAGATCCACTTTGTATTGGTCGTGGATATGTATTGTCATCTCATAGATCCACTGTGTATTCTTCATGGCTACAATCAGTTCAACTCATGGGAGTATAAATCCACAGTGTATTTTCAGTGGCTATACCTTTTTATCAATACAATTATGGATCCGTAGTGTATTTTATGGCAGCCATATCTTGCAAGTCTTGATCACCCAAGCATAGGTATGCTTGCCTTGGGTTTGAAACATGTCATAATATTTGTTGGATGTTTGTGTGCATATTTTGTCAGGTTCTCTGTGTCTATACTCTTGCTTGAAAGTCTACAAAGCATTTCAGTTATCAGTTCCTATCTTCTAACTTCATACTTTGGGGGGCAATCTGTTACACATAAAAAATACTCACTTTGATAGTGTCACAAGTGTCGTCATTACAAAGGTCGCAAGTGTCACATTTTTCTCACACGTGTCGCAAGTGTCATGGAAGCATACTGCCATGATGCCTATGTCGTGCCTGTAAACGACATCAGAAGGACACTTGGAACATGTCAAAAACTTGATTTGGAAGAGGAGGAAAGGTTAACTGGGCTCATGAACCTTTTTCCATCTGAAAAAACTCAAAAAACTAAGTTTTTGGAGGGGAGCGCTCCCTTATAACTATCTCAGGAGTGTTGGCGCTCCCCCATAAGCCACTAGGGAGCATTATAACATTGCATCAACCCTTTTGCAGGAGCACTCCTATCCTCAGGAGTGATGGAGCTCCCCTATACACTACTAGGGAGCGTTATAACACTCTTAGTGCCCTTTTGAGGGAGCTCTACCTATTCTGGGAAGTAGTTAAGTTGTTGAGATGAATGGGGGAGGATCCTTTCATTCTTGAAAGGAAGTTGGATTCGAATCCCTAGTCTAGCCATAATCTTAGGGAAGATCCTCAACTGAAGGAGGAAAATCCTCAACTTCCCCAAGGATATCTTAAGTGGTTAAAGCCTCTCCAAGGCTATATAAGCAAGCTTTCTAATGGTGAAAGAGGACTGAAAAAGGAGAATCACACCAAACTTATGATCTTATAAGTGGTGCTGGAACAGAGATGATTTGGAAGAAAGAGACCTATGATCTCATAGGGAGCAATTAGTGAAGCTATCATCATTCGGATCATGGATCGTTTGAGCAAGGGTTAGACAAGGAGGACTTGACAAAACTGTCGCATTCTATCTACGACTGTAAGCAATGTTTTGTCCTCATTAATATAATTTGCTTGGCCTGTTTATTTCTAATTCATGTTCGATCTCACATGAATTTGTCTCTTTAGTATATAGACTTATTTCAGACTAATCTTGATAGAGTAGGAAGTAGTCGTACTTTGTTTGTCTACAGGGCTTATCGAAGAGCGAAATATTGGAGCACAACTCGGAGCGTGCAGGGACAAACACTGGTAAAAGGTACTTCTTATCTCCTTCCTCCTCACACACTAGTCCACCTAGATCTAAAAGGAAGTTAGTGACCATGATAAGAAATTTTTGTCTTAGAGTTAAGAGTCTAGCTCTTTGAGGAGATCTACCTGTCCACAGGGAGATTTTCCTTCAACAAGGATCAAGTTTTTCAGGTTGCTCGTGAGTTTTTCCATCTCCTTTTCTTCTTGTTCATGTTTTTCCTTTTGTTCAACTACAAAACTTTTTTAGTTTTCTATATCTGGTTTTGTATTTCTTAATTCATCCAAGACACTAAGAAGTTCTTCCTCCATGTTAACCTGTGCTTCATCTTCTAACTCTTTCTCATGTTTAATTTTTTCTATCTCATTAGATTCTTCAATACCTAAAAAAATGACTTCATCATCATCAAATTCATCGTTGTCACTTGACTCGGACTAACTGTTGGTTTCTTCTTTTGAGTAATTTTTTTTTTCCCTTTGTAAAACGTTTTCTTGTAGTTGGGTTTTTCCTTCTTCTTGTATTGTTTGGTTTTGTTTTCTTCATATTCAGGGTCCTCCTTGGGATAGGGACACTTGGATGAAAAATTCCCAACCTTGCCACAGTTAAAACATTTGAAAGACAACTTTCCTTTGTATCTCTCTTATCCTTTCTGATTTTTTTTAATGAAATTGTATTCTTCCACATCAGATTATTCATCATGGCTGGATAGAAGTTTTTTCTTTTGATTTATCTTTGTCTTAGATGCTTTGAAAAATGTTTCATTTTTTGTAGATTTATCATTCCATGTTCTCATTTCATATTCTGTAAAAATTCCATGGAGTTGATCAACTGTGAGTGTGTTTAGATCAGATCCATATTCAATTGTAGAAATATTTGCATAATATCTCATAGGTAATGACCTTAGTATTTTTTTCACAATGGGTTTATCTATAATTTCTTCTCTTTCCACTCTAATTGAACTAACCACTACATCTACCCTATGAAATTACTCAACAGTATTTTCTTCTTCTTTCATTTTCATATTTTGAAACTAGGTTTTATAGGTCTATAGCTTGGCTTCCTTAAATTTTCCATCTCCTTCATATACAACCTCCAATTTGTTCCAAATTTGTTTGGCTGAATTGAAATGCATAACCTTCACACATATGGAATTAGTCAAGCCTCCTAGAATTCCATTAACTTCTCTTGAGTTGTCATTACATATATTCTTTCCTGCATCATCTTTGGGTGGAGTAGTTGGTGCAGTTTAACCATCTACAACAAATTTCCAGATATCAAAACCAAAAGCCAACCTGAAGTTTTTCATTCTTATTTTCCACAGAGAATAGCCTCCTCCATTGAATAATGGTGCTTTGTTGTTAGACATACACTCTTTTTGATCCATCTTCAGGATCTACCTTCAAGTTTGTTAGATTGTGTTGAAGGAACCTCGCTCTGATACCAATTGAAGGATCATATCCTGTCACTGAGAGGGGGGAGGGGTGAATCAGTGACACAATAATTATAGCATTTTTTCTTTTATTAATGTAAACAAAATTTTAACACAGCTTTTTATCGTGGAACCCAATTGGGAAAACCACAAACTCTTTTCTATTAACTTTAAAATTTGTTTTACATATTACATAGAAGGAAGATGTACTTAATTTTTTATCAGCACCGACTGATCAGGATGAACCCACACCCTAGTTCACCAACACCAATTGGTAGGAGGCTACGACCCCTTGTTTAGTTAGTTACAACTAACAAGGAAGAACCAACTCCCTCTGCAGGAACCAACCTGCCCTTGCACCACCTAACCACCCTTATTTTTTGAATATGGACAAACTTTTGTTTCAATTCTTTACTGCATATCTATCTTCTTCACTGATTTAATATATTCTCTAATTCAGACTGCAAAGACACTCTTATTCTCAATATTCTTCCTCGTTTATATATTCTTAAAAATGGCGTGAGAGTGATACACTGTGTCCCTTGGTTTTGAACCATCGCACCTCTTTGTTTAACTTAACCATAATCAATGATTACTAATTTTACTATGAAGTATTTTCGTAAATTGATCACATATGGATCAATTTCATATTTTAAAGTCGATCCTGAATATATGTTATTTTCACAGAAACTGAACTCTGCAGAGGCACTTCCTTCAAACCATTACATGTTATCGAGTGTTACAGAACCACGGGCTTACCAATTACAGTGACATATTATATTTTCATTTAAATCTCTTATATCATATGATTAACGGCAGTGACCAGACACTACGCCAAACGAGCACTTGAGCACTTATCAATTCAATGGTTACGATTCAATATTCTGATGAGATGGACGACTGAAGGAACTTCTCACTTCAGAACTTTGGGTTTTCAACTTTTCAAACCTTCAAATCAGATCAGACAGTTTATTTCACGGAAGAAAATCAATGGTCTAATTTGATCCTTACACTCATCCTTTCATTGTTTAATCCGACAAATAGGACTTAATCAAGCATCGTGATGGATGGTCACCATTTACTCTAGGTCTTCGACTATTATACTTACACTATCCTTCCACTGTAGTAGATCGATGGATGAGAATGCTCCCGAATTTTTTCTTTAGATCGGAAGAACCATGTTTACTTTGGGATTTCGTCCTTCGGGACATTGGATCTTTTGTCATTTTTTATTTGTTGAACTCCCGAAGTAATTCTTCTGGAGTGACATAACTTATTGACATCACATGTTGACATGGAACGAGCCAATTTCCTCTTGACACATTTCATCATCTGATTATGCCATGTGTACTTGTTGACATGGTATTCTGATGTGGTATGCCACGTGTCCTTGCTGACTTGGTATGCCACATGTCCTTGCTAACGTGGTCTGCCACACATCCTTACTGACATGATCTGCCATATGTATTTGCTGACGTGGTTTGCATATGTAGATATCCCACAAGTCCTTAATGATGTGGTATGTTGAAGTGATATGCCACATGTCCTCTTGAATCAGATGGTTGAGGATTACTTTGGATGACCTAGTGGTCGGGAATTTATTTTGGCTCTCCAGGTCTCCGGGCTTTGGGAATTTCAAATATCAAACTTAAAATTTTGAAGTGAGATTTTTTCGGAGCTTAACCTCCTCACATATTTAGAATGATCTGATGATTGATGGGTATTCAGATAATAGAGAACTCATCCTTTCTTCTTATCTTGTCCTTCCACTTAATTTTAATCCGATGGCTGACGGGAATTCAGATAATCGAGATCTCAAATCTTTCTGCTTATCCTGTCCTTCCACTCAAAAGTGATCCAACGGACGATGTGGACTCTTTGAAGAAGATTAATGGTCGACGATGATTGTGGAACCACAACTTGTGAGTGATTTAACTCAACACCCAAACTTCACAATTTGAATTTGTGCATTGTTGGTGAGTCAACCACAATCATCGATCTTTGAGGCTATAAGATCTGACGGTCCTGACTAATTGCGAGATTGCAAATAGAACGATATTTAATTCTCCTTTTGATCTCCACAATCTATCCCTACCATTGATCTGGTGATTTTGCATCCGATGGTCATGACTTAATCTGACTTAATCTGATCATTTGTTAGATCAACCATAGTCATCGATATTTGGGTTTATGAGATCAGACGATATAGACCAATTGCGGGTTTAGAACTAGCGAGTTGTTTTAATTCTTCTTTATCTCTCCACAATTCATCCATATCATTGATATGGCTTGTAGATATGATGGTCATGATCCTCTAATGGTCCCCAAGCCCACAATCACTCATATGACCAACGTCCATAATATGAGACGATCAACATGGTCAATTTATTTATCGGACGGTTGTTGAGGCTTCTCACCCTAAGATTACGCTTTTCCTTCCAAGATTTGATCTCTACATACTGTTTTCTCCTCCTCCTGATCTTTGATATTCATTCGCTTCTGTACTGTGCTTTCATTTATGAGCTTCATATGCATCATCCACTTGTTTTCATCAATGAAAATAAATTAATAACAATATGTCCAACAATCTCCCCCTTTGTCATTGAGGGAAACATTCTAACTTCATACATACTCCCCCTGTGATGATGCTTTTCTCCTCTGAATTTACTCTCCCCCTTTGACATCAATGGAAAAGGGTTTCTCTTCCTATGATCTTTTTGTCTAAATACCTCTGATTAGAGTCTTGACCATTGGTAATTACTCCTGCAATCACACTTTTCCTTTCATAATTGAATGACTCCTTCTGACATTAATTGTTGTCTCCCCATGATTTGGTGCCAATTGATGCATTTTTATTTATTTTGAGAGATTTAGGTTGAAAGAAGGATTACTCCGAATTTTTCCCTAAGATATTCAAATAGATCTTTGTTTAAGGGTTTTGTGAAAATATCTACCACATGTTCTTGTGTTGGAACATATTCTAATTTAATGTTCTTTTTTTCAGCCTGATCTCTTAGATAGTGGTACTTTATGGGAATGTGTTTCGATTTTGAATGCTAAACAGGGTTCTTGGAGAGACTTATAACGCTTGTATTATCATAGTAGATAATAGTAGGTTCTTCAAAGACTATTTTTATGTCTTGTAGGGTTTGTTTCATCCATTCCACTTCTGTGAAACATTCTATTGCTACAATATACTCAGCTTCAATGCTAGACAGAGAAATTGAGGATTGTTTCTTGCTTATCCAAGCTAGAAATGATTCTCCCAAAAAGAATTCTCCTCCACTTGTACTTTTTATATCATCTACACTACCTGACCAATCAACATCTAAATAGGCCTTTAAAGTGAATGAATCATTTCTAGGGTACCACAAACCAAGATCTATGGTTCCTTTTAAATACCTAAAGATTCTTTTTACAGATTGAACATGGCTCTTCTTTGGTGTTGCTTGGAATCTAACCACCATCCAAATATCTTGATTGACATTAGCTTGATCAGACGATTTGTTAAGCCCTAATATTGGCTCATTACCTCTTAATTGGGGCATATTACATTAGTAATGTTATTTTATTTATGTCAACTTTATTCCATTAGTTGTAATTATACCTCCTAGTCTCCTATATATACCAAGGAGACATTTTCATTTGGAATCATCTTGTANATATATACCAAGGAGACATTTTCATTTGGAATCATCTTGTACTTGAACATTTAAGTGGGGTAAAAGGAGGTTTCCCCCTTGAAGAGGCTTATTATCTGAAATTATCTATTTTTCAAGGCGTTGAGTACTTTTTCTGAGGTTTTTCTATGTTATATTGATATTTGGTTTCTAACATATGGTATCAGAGCTCAAGGTCTTGGGGTTTCGCTGCTACATATGAGACACCTTGGAATTTTCGCTATAACATGTTTCCTACAATGTTTCAGAAGGAATAGTTTGGATCATGAGCTGAAGTGCTGAGAGATGAGGCTCATGAGAACACACGGCACATACATCAAGTGGGGCCCACGTGGTTGACAAGTGGATACACGTCGCCTAGAGAAGGGAGTCAATGCTCCATTGATTTCTCGCGTCTCAGGAATTCGCGAGATAAGAGTATGTGAACTTGACGCTACAACTCGCAAAGTCACGAGTAGAGAGAAAGCAAGAGGAAAGCTAATATCGCTTCTCGGGGGTTCGTGAAGGGAAGGTGCCAAGATTGGATGCTACAACTCGTGAAATGGCGAGTTGCGAGAGGTGAAAAAGGAAAGTCAACCTTCGTTGACCTTCAAGTCTTGGAGGATCACACAAGGAAGGAACGAGAGTTCAACCTTTGAACTCACAAAGAGGCGAGAGGCGAGAAGAGCTAGCATATAGCCTAGATGATGGTCGTGCGTAGAGGGCACTGACCGAAGGAAACTATACCCATTTTGTGATCTTGGCTATCGTGAGATCAGGAAGGAAGAGACAGGAGTTTCAATTCGTGAACTCGCGAGAATGCGAGTTGCGAGAAGTAGAAAGAGGAAGTCAACCATTGTTGACTTTCACGTCTCATGATTTCAGAGAAGAAGAGCATGAGAACTCGATGCTTCAACATACGAGGTTGTGAGTAGCGAAAAGTGTCAAAGAGAAGTCCCAAAGGAATCTGGACCGTCCACCAAGGGAGACGCGTGGTGAGCAGTCAGAGTTCAGGGAAAGTTCTAAAATCCTGCGGACTGTTGGATCCACACTATCAAGGACCATTGATCTCCTATACGAATCCCCATACTAGAATTCAAAGATTTGCATGACATGGTTTTTTGGGATCATTACATCTCGAACCCTTGAGCACCGAAATCCGGAAAGGATTGAAACCGTCGGATCAGGGGAGGTTTACAATCGTTGATATCCCTTTGGAGGGAAACTTGGGAGACTTCATGGTTTTTCGAGGATTTGAATGGGAAAGGAAGAAGTCATGCATTGCGATTTCCCGAATCGTAAAAGGCTGGTAAGGTCTTTGTTGGTTTAAGCGCGTGGTCATAGAACATAGTCACGAGGACAAAACCCAAACAGGAAACTTGTACTCACTAGCCCTTTGGGGCTTTGGCGCTTCACCATGTTGGGGTTGGAATATTCGAAAGACTCAACGCTCTAGTAGCATTGAGCTGCGAAGAGAGAAAGGATGCCATACTTGTTCGGCCTGTGGTCGTGACCCATGATCACATGGAGGTGGACAAGGAAGGAACTACTCTACTCTAGACCCCTGTAGGTATTTTGGGGATCCTGTCCCTCGAGGAAAAGAATTTTTTTTATTATGCCATAGTTGGTGTGTTACAAATTGGTATCAAAGCATGGTTACAACACTTGGCCTGCTTGGGCTCATGAACGAGTTGCGAAGAAGCTCCGTTCGAAACACTCTTAAAAAGAGTAACCCTCTGTCTTAACCTTCCTAATCAAAAGACAAATTTAAGAATGAAAAACCCCTATTGTATGTGTGTATATGTGAAAATATGAATTATGTACTGGTTATAAATAAATATAAATATTGACTAACAACCAACTTTTTTCCTTTTGCGCACAAGCGGAAGATCAACTGCGGGAAATTATCAACGCATAGTATGGTGACTCACCATGAAGTGGGAGAATGCTCCCACAATAGAGACGAAGAGTCCAATGAAAGGAGAGCAATAGGGACCCTTCTAGATCTAGCTGAGACTGTGAGGAGTCTCATGGTTGAATTACAAAGCTACAAGGCTGACAATGAAAGGATGATGAAAGAACAAGAAAAGAAAACAGAAATTAATGCAGTCTTACTGCAGAGTTTATCTGATCTACAAAGACAAATGCAACATGAACCTAAAACTCAGAAACATGGTCATATCAGTGGCCACATTGAGAGGAGAACCTTGAAAAAGGTCCACCCCAGAGGTAAGGGACCAGTGCTGAGTGATTCCTCTGAGAAGGAAGATGGCGATTCAGAAGACTCTTCCAGCAACAGAATCAGTTCCTATTCTCAAAGAAAACAAAAGAAGCAAAAGACTTCCAAGGGTCATAAATTTTAGGAATTCAGAAAGGCCAAACCACCCTCCTTCGATGGCGAGATAAAGAAGGGAGAGGAAGCAGAGGCCTGGCCAGGAGTGTGCCACAAATTTATGCAGCCTTGGATAATAACCAAGCCGACCACCAAGCTTCAGTAGTGGAAATAGAAGGTATGATTTCCAACCATCTAGTGTCTATTTTAATTGACCCTGGTTCAAATTTGAGTTATATATCCCCTAAAGTTGTTGATAAGTGTAAACTATAGCCACAAAAACATACCAAGCCAAGGTTGGTACATTTAGCCACTGGCACCAGAAGAAGGGTAGCAGAGGTTATACCAACCTACCAATTGATGTTGGGTAGATTTCCCACCCAAACAACCCTTAACTTATTACCCCTGGGATTGTATGATCTGTCGATTGGTATGGATTGGCTAGATGCCCATAAATCCAGATTGGATTGTTACCATAAAACCTTAGAATGTGTAAGTAAAGAAGGGAAAAAGATAACCCTTCAAGGGATCCAAAAACCTGTCTTAGTGAGAAAAATATCAACTCTGCAAATGAGAAAGTATTGTTGAAAGGGATGTCCCCTATATGCAACACAGGTGTTGAAAACAATCAAAGGTGAAAAATCAAGCCTTGATGATCACCCTATCATGAGAGAATACAAAGATGTGTTTCCGAAAGAGGTACCAGGTTTACCTCTGAGAAGGGACATAGACTTCTCGATAGAACTTGCACCAGGAGTGGTGTTGGTGTCTAGGACACCCTATCGGATGAGCACATCTGAGTTAGTTGAACTCAAGATGCAATTAAAAGAAATGATGGATAAAGGCTATATTTGACCCAATGTGTCTCCATGGGGAGCACCAGTCCTGTTCATGAAAAAGAAGGATGGTACCTGTTAACGGATAAATTCGTGAGTGCGGACACAAACCAATCTCCCTAGATCCACCTGGATCTAGAACAAAACGAGACAGAATACTACTCTTTCCCTAGATCTAGATTATTGAACGAACTAAGAGA
>SNQJ01S0045633.1:10509-59682 GCA_010110895.2 Picea sitchensis | reverse complement strand
CGAAAAAGTGTGGACTCTCATTCAAAGGTTGCAGCAGGATTCCAGTGCATCAGATACATTTACATGGAAAAATGATTCACTATGGTACAAAGATCGCTTATATTTATGTAAGAACTCCAAACTCAAACAAAAGGTAGTATTGGAATTCCACACCTCTCTAGTAGGAGGGCACTCAGGATTTTTGAAAACCTACCATAGAGTCAAGAAGATTTTTTTTTGGGATGGCCTTAAAACTGATGTTCAATGGTTTGTGGAAAAATGTTTGGTTTTCCAACAAGATAAGGTGGAAACAATTAAGACCCCATGTCTTTTACAACCATTATCCATCCCAAGTCAGTGATGGGAGGAGGTTTCCATGGATTTCATCACAGGGTTACCGAAGTCTGAAGGAAAGAGTATCATCATGGTGATTGTTGATAGACTGACCAAGTACGCAAAATTTTGTGCACTCTCTCATCCCTTCAAAGATAGTACAGTTGCCACTGCATTCATGGAGATAGTTCAAAAGCTACATGGAAGCCCAAATATTATTGTAAGTGACAAAGATCCCATATTCACTAGACATTTTTGGATAGAATTATTTTCTTGTTTGGGTACTCAATTGGCTCATATCTCATCCTATCATCCTATATCTTATTATCTGAAAGGAGGTTACCCCCTTGAAGAGGCTTATTATTTGAAATTATCTCTTTTTCAAGGCATTGAGTACTTTTTCTGAGGTTTTTCTATGCTATATTGATATTTGGTTCCTAACACGATTGTTGAGGCTTCTCACCATGATCTTACCCTTTTCCTTCCAGGATTTGATCTCTGCATATTGTTCTCTCCTCCTCCTAAGCCTTGATATTCATTTGCTAACCCTGCTGATCTTTTTTCTTCATTTTCTTATGTATTGTGCTTTCCTTTATGAGCTTCATATGCATCATCCACTTGTTGTCATCAATGAAAATACATTAATAACAATATTTCCAACAAGTTTCACCGTGGGGTTACATGTCAGCGTCAAAATAATTGCAAGGAGAAAGGAGGATTACTCCAAACCGTCGATGTGTGCCCCAAAAAATTGAAAGGCATTAAGTGATGTGACATGTTAGTGCTCTAACATTGAAACTCTGAAGATTCGAAGTAGATTCAAACCGTTGATCAAAGTGGACACGTGGCAAGAGATCATACACTCTGAAAAATAACCACTTCGGAAGAAAGAAGGATGTGAAAATCCAGAACTCCCAAAGGCCTGAAGTGTGGATTTCACCTAGACCATCCATTAATAAGGACACACAGCACCAGATTTCTCACTTCGGATTCTTAGTACTCTGGAAGGTTTTGAAGAGTGAAGCACCAGGGAAAGAATTGCCCGAAGTCCCAAAGTCCCGAAGTAATTGAGGATCATGGATCTAAAATAAAAAAGAACCATTGATATTTGCAGCAGTATCTCCCAAAGTCTCGAAGTCTGGGGTTAATACAGATCATCCGATAAGGGAGGCACATGTCGACAGACTATCTAGTTAGAGAATTCAGAGTTCAAGAGAATTAGAAGAGTGCTAGTGTGGAAACTCCCGAAGCCCAAAGTACCGAAGCCCAAAGAGATGAAGTGGTGGGGCCTGATGATGTCACCTGGAGATGATGTGGACCCCGGAAGCCAAGCGTAAAATCTTTTGAAGCCAAAATTTTTGAAGTGATGTGGCTCGCGGACGTCACCTGGGATGACGTGGACACAACGGATGTGTTCCATGTGTCAATGATTTTTGAACCTTTGGAGGATTGAAATGTTAGTTAGAACGTGACACGGGTAACCCGCCTGATTGGGCCATGTGTCTTCTTCTAGTATCTCATCATGTGGTGATAGACCCTATAGTCCGAAGACTGGGCACTCCAGAGGAAAAATATGTGACAGTTGTGTTGGGTCGAGAACTCCCAAAGGCCCAAAGGCAAGAGTACATATCGATCGTTGATCTCAGAAGACACGTGGTAGTATATCTCGGAGCGATTCGGAGGATCGACAATCAAAGAGAAAGTGAAGGCAGAAAGTTTGAAACTCTCGAAGCCTGAAGAGTCAAAGTGATTCACAACCATTGATCCATGAGAGACACGCATCGATGTATCATCGACTTCAGGTGAAATCACTATGGGATAAAGTGAAGGCAGAGAGTTTGGAACTCTCAAAGCCCAAAGAGCTGAAGCAATTCATAATCATTGATCTGTGGGAGGACACGTGTCGGTAGATCATGAACTCTAGGTGGAATCGTTCTGGGAAGAAGCAAGTGGGGAAAGTTGAGGCATCCGAAGGCTGAAGTCCTGAACTGAACTAGAGCCATTGATTTGAGGTGGATGTGTGGCATCTGATCCCAAACTTCGGGTATGAATTACTCCAGGGGAAAGCGGGGTTGAAAGTGTTGAACTCCCAAAGAACAGAGTCCTGAAGTGGATCTCGATCATTGATCGTGAATGAGAACGAGGATCGTTGATCTAGTCCTGGTTGAAGGTTTTGAAGTTGCTAAGTGCCAGGAGGGATTTGGCCACGGTTTTGAGCCATGGTCACCTGGGGAAGTCGTTTGAAGGGAGTGCCTATGTAGATTTAAAATTATATATCGACTAAGGGATAACATGGGAGTGTTGTATGATGTGGATTGATACATATATGTTCTTCATGAATTGAGAAGAAAAACAACCTGTAACATGGTTTGACAATTTTGTTTTGTCATATGCATAATTCTAACAAAATGGTCACTTGCACATTTTGTAGAATTAAGGGGTTTAACCACGTCATCTCAGAATGTGTATTGAATAAATGGAAGAAGGTGAGGGAGCCTCCAACCATGATAAGTATTCTAAAGGCCAAAATACCAGAGTTGGTAATGCAAAGATAGATTCCAATGGACGCAAGGGAAGAGAAGAGCATGAAACATTAATAGAAACTATAAGAAGCCTAAAAATAGAAGTACAGAGCTACAAAGTAGAAAATGAGAGACTGATGAGAGAGAAAAGTCAGATAAATGCTCAAGTGTTGTAGAGCTTAAATCAGTTGCAGTGGAAAATGAAGAAGGGATCAAACTCAAAACAAGAGGAGGAAGGTAGGTTTCGTGAAAGAAGAGATGACCATGGAAGATTTGGTTATTCTAGAAGTGCTAGTAGAACTCATAGACATCACTCACCTCCTTACTTGGTAAGAAATTTTTATGCATCTGAATATTCCTTAAGCAATTTGGAGGTGTCTCTTGTTAGGCACCAAAGAAGGAGACAAGAGGTAGACAGTTTGCAAGGAGAGCTGAGGAAGATCAAGCCACCATCCTTTTATGGTGAAAGAGAAAGGGAATTTGATGCAAAAGCATGGTTGATTGGAATCGGGAGGTATTTTCAATTGCATAATTATTCATCAAACCTAGAAGTCAAGATTTCCACCTACCATTTACACGAGAAAGCTGCAATGTGGTGGGATCAACTAAAGCAAGTTGAACATGTTAATGAGAATAGGATCACTTGGAAGAAGTTCAATAAGTACTTCCAGTAGGAGTACCTCTCAAATAAGTTCTATGACAAGAAAATGTAGGATTTATTCGAACTCAGGCTGGGAGGCTTGACTATGGTAGAGTATGAGAAGAAGTTCTTGGGATTGTTAAAATATGTTGGGTTTATAATTGATGAAAAGGTAAATATACAAAGGTTTCTAAGTGGATTTCCAACCTTTTATAAATAAAAGGTTAGGTATGATGAGCCCAAGACCTTGACAGAGGCCATCAGGAAGGATAAATACCTGTATGAGCAAGGATAGGGAAGAGAATCCCTGCAGAAATCTTGAAAGGATAAGAAGAAGGAGAAGTCTGATCAGAGGAGGAAAGGATTCAAACCTCCCTTCAATAAGAATGAGCCTAATAGAAATCATCAATATTAGTATGCTAAGGGTGAATCCAATAAAGAAGACCCCTTAGGAAAAAGAGGAAGACCACCTATCCAATATTAGGGATGCGAAGAAGATCACTTGTACAAGGATTTCCCACATAGAAAGGATAAAGTGAAGATTGTGCACAACGTCCAAGAGGCTACAATAATCGAAGATATGGGAAGATATTATGCATCTCTAGATGATCTTCAAGCAGAGTACCAGTCCAATATGATCGAGGTGGAAGGTAATATCATAAATCATCTTGTTGTTATTTTAATTAATTCAGGAGAAATTCATTGTTACATTGATCTTAAAGTAGTGGATAGATTACATTTGGAGAAAAGTAATCTTGGAAAATCAAGTTTGGTTCAGCTAGCCACTGGAACCAAAAGGAGAGTCCATGATATGGTTAGAATTTTTTCCATAAGTCTTAATGGAGTGAATACTAGTGTTGATATAAATATCATACCATTGGGGTCTTATGATATTCTAATTGGAACGGATTGGTTGGACAAGCATCATGCTATCCTAGATTGTCATAGCAAGAAATTTACATGTCTTGATGGAGATGGAAAACAAAGCACTATGAAAGGAGTTCCAAGACCCATCTCTATAAGGGAGATTTCAGCCTTACATATGAAGATATGTTTTAGGAAAGGATGTCAATTTTATGCAACTCATGTGGAAGAGCTAGAAAATACAAAGGGGCCAAGCCTTGAAGATTTTTCGGTACTACAGGAATTTGAAGATGTATTCCAATAAATATCAGGGTTGCCACCAAGAAGGGAGATAGATTTCTCAATTTATTTATTTATTGGAGATGCCTTGGTGTCAAAAAAACCTTACAAAATGAGCACACTAGAGTTAAAATAATTACAAATGCAGTTGGAGGAATTTTTGGAGAAAGGGTACATACGTCCAAGTGTTTCACCTTAGGGAGCACCAACATTTTTTGTCAAAAATAAGGATGGAACCTTGAGTCTATGTATTGACTTTCGACAAATAAATAAGTATACTATAAAGAACAAGTATCCTCTACCCATAATTGATGACCTCTTTGATCAAATAAGAGGAGAAAAGATATTTTCAAAGATTGACCCGAGGTCAGGATACCATCAAGTAAGAATCAAGGAAGAAGACATCCATAAGACAACATTTAGGTCTAGGTATGGGCATTATGAATTTATAGTGGTGCTATTTGGATTGACCAATGCATCAACTGTCCTTATGTTCCTAATGAATGGCATATTCATAAATTATTTGGATAAGTTTTCCATAGTGTTCTTGGATGACATACTTATCTATTCTAAGTCTGAAAAGGAGCATGAACATCACTTAAGATTGGTATTGCAAGTGTTGAGAGAACATCATTTGTATTCCAAGCTAAGTAAGTGTTATTTTTATCAAAATCAGATCTATTACTTGGGACACATTATTTCATAGCAGTGCATAGCAGTATATCCAAAGAATATTGAAGCCATTAGAGGATGGCCAACACCCAAAAATGTGTCAGAAGTCATATCTTTTATGGGATTAGTTGGATACTATAGAAGGTTCATAGTAGGGGTCTCTAAGATTTCTCATCCCATTACCTCTTTGAAAAACAAGGGAACTAAATTTGAATGGACACCTAAGTGTGAAGAGAATTTTAAAATGTTGAAGGAATTACTTACTAGTGCACCTGTGTTAAAGATTGTTGACCCAAATGGAAGTTTTTTGGTATGTACAGATGGATGTAAGGAAGGACTTGGGGGATTCCTCATGAAAAATGGACATGTCATTGGTTATGAGTCCATAAATATCAAGGAACATGAGAGGAACTATGCCACACATGACTTGGAGCTTGTTGCAATTGTCCATGCCTTGAATATGTGGAGGTATTATCTCATGAGGAATAGATTTTAATTAAGTACGGACCACATTGTCTTGAGGTATATTTTTGAACAACCAACCTTGAATTCCAGGAAAACAACATGGTTGGAATTTTTAAGTGAATATGACCTCGATATCAAGCATGTCAAAGGAAAAGAGAACAAATTTTTTGATGCACTTAGTAGAAGAGTGCATATCATGCATGTTACTACTGTCAATATGCATCAGTCAAACTTGAAGATAAATTTTTTTGATGATATTGTTACAGATCAACATTACCTACAGGTAAAGGAAATCTTACAGCAAGGAGATGTACAATGGAAAATAAAGGATTATGAGATAAAAGAACATGGATTACTCATGCATAATAATAGATTCTATGTTCCTAGTTCCGGAGAACTGAGGAATTTGGTATTGAAGGAAATGCATGATGTTCCTTACGCTGGACATCCTGGTTACTAGAAAACGATTACAATAGAAAGAAGTCAATTCTTTTGGCTGAGAATGAAAAATAATGTTGTTGATTACATCACTCGATTTATGGAATGTCAGAGGGTGAAGGATGATCATAGGCACCGAAGGGTTTTGCTGCAGCCATTTCCAGTCCCAGAGACGAAATGGGAGATGATAACCATGGATTTCATAACTAAATTACCTAGGACAACAAGGCAACATGATTCAATCATGGTGGTGGTTGAAAAATTAACAAAGGCTACTCATATTTTTCCTATAAAAACAACACATACAACGGCTAATATTACAGAAATTTACATGAGGGAGATTGCTAGGTTGCATGGGATACCTAAGACAATTGTCTCGAACGGAGATACAAAGTTTATCTCTAATTTCTGGAGGGGATTGTTTAAAGGATTTGGTACAAATATAAACTTTGGCACAACATACTATCCACAATCAAATGGACAAACAAAGAGGGTCAACTGAGTAATTGAAGATATGCTGAGAATGTATGTGATGGATAAGCCATCTAAGTGGGAAGATTCCTTGCACTTGGTTGAGTTTGCATATAATAATGAGTATCAAGATTGATTGAGAATGAGCCCATTCAAAGCCTTGTAAGATAGGAAATGAAATACTCCAGTGATATTGGACAACCCAACAGATAGAGTGGTACTTGGGCCAGAGTTGCTCAAGGATATGGAAGACCAGATGGTTAAGATTAAGAAGAGTTTGAAGGTAGCTCATGATAGATAGAAAGTTTATGTAGATAAGAAAAGGACAGTTAGAGAATTTAAAGTAGGGGAGAATGTACTTTTAAAAGTGAATCCCAAGAAAATATCATTGAAATTGGGTAGTTGTACAAATCTGGTAGCCAAATTCTATGGTCCATTTGAAATATTGGACAGAATAGGGCCAGTTGCATACATGATTGCATTGCCTTATTCCATGAATGTGCATAATGTATTTCATGTCTCTTTACTAAAAAAAACATGTACATGATCCTAACCATGTTATTGATTGGCATTTGATTCAGGTAGAGTTAGAGGGATACTCTCAGGTTCATCCAGTGCAGGTATTGGACAGAAAGGTTAAAATCCTCCAAAATCGAGTTATAGAGCTGATAAAAGTTCAGTGGACCTGCTATGGTCCTGAAGATGATACTTGGGAGCATGAATATGCCATGCAGGAAGAGTACCCTCATCTTTTTGAATAAATTTTGAGATTTTGATCTCTATTTTGTATATGCACTTAGGACAGTGCCAAAATAAGGGGGAGGGGATGTAACACCCCGAGTTTTGAACCCCCATTTTAAATAATGTACTATTACAATGTGGAGAGGCTAGAGTGCCCAAAAAATTATTAAAAAGGCTGATGTGCCCAAGAAATGTAATGTTTTGATCATTATTAATAGTAAATACATCATTGGTTTCTAGAGATACAAGGACTAGAGTTATGGGGGGCTATGATTCCACAAGAGAGGGGGCTTGAGGGGGAAAATGTGTATTCCTATTTTAATTACCCTTTTTGTCTAAGGGAGTGGATCAGTTATGTGGGATTCTTGGGGAAGGCCAGGAGGTTCTTGATTCCCCACGAATTACTTAAACCTGCATCTAGTCTGATGGGGGGTTCAACTGATGGCTTGTTTGTTGATTTCCTATTCATTCATTCATTCTCTACTCACTCATCCACTTGATCATTGGTTCATGAATTCATTCATTTACTCACTTGTTCATTCATCATGTCCTTATCTATCACTTGTTGATCCATCCTCATCGATGTCTTGGCTTGGGAAAGGAAAACGAACTTATGAAGAGAAACCATGGTATCCTTGGTTATATAGGTCACTGGTGTAATCCAGCCATGAATTGAGGCATGCATGTCTGAGATGCATTGGCCTGTGTCCATCTTTGTTCACAACTGTGAGTCCTGAGAGTTACAACATTGATATTTTGGACCAGTTGTGTTGGAGCCCTAGAAGGAGAAGGATTGCATGAGGGACTGCGTGGCAGATAAGGATGGAGGTCCATTCTCTTGGGTGGTGCAGGCTCGGTAGAAGAGAGATGTGTACTTGTATTTCTTTGAGTGCTAGGAAATCCTATGAGATCTTGAGTGCTGACTGGTTTGGGAAGCCATGTAACACTCTAGAAACGTCCTTGTGGATTCATAGCCTTGGCTTGGGGGTGACACTATTGTTGAGATTTGGAGAAATAGTGTCTATGGTTGGGTGGAACGTCCCTTGTCTGTAGCCAATTGGTGTCATATTTTATAAATATAAGTGCTCTCTGTTATGGTATTATTTATCTGTATATGAATGCATTATGTTGTGTATTTACTTATCATTTAATTGAATATTAAAATATGCATGCTTGTTGGTTATGGTTGTGCATGTCATTAGATATTTTCTTTTAGGCGTCCTTGTTAATTTAAAAAGGCATAGGTAAGAGAAAGAAGTCCAAGGGTGGGATTGAAGGTAGCATACCCTGACCTTTGGGTGGATGGGGATGTTACAACATATCCATGGAATGAAAACATTGTTGGCTATTCCTAGACTCACCATTCCCATGAAATCACAACACTCTTCAATGAAATGTAGCTTATTCTAGGAATAAAACCCAACTCAATCACCGTGGTTAGTGTGATACCCACATTTCTGGATTAATTAGCTCTAGAAAAAGGTAATTAGATACATGGTTATCCAATAAAAATAGGATTTGAATTTAATGTTGTTGTCGACAATGGTCTTGTAGAAATGTAAAGCAATTATTGTTGGTTCAGATACATTAGTAAACAATTGTTTGGAATTAAATGTAGCAATCACTTACTCCATGGTGACTTGGTGAGGTTCCTCAACTTGTCAATGACATGAGCCTTGCTAAGAACCAAATAAAATATTCCAACACCATAATCAAACATAATGTGTGCAACATCTTGTGTCCATGGTTATTACCTTTACATACAACACAATAAATGTATGACTCTAGAATAGAGGAGAGTCAAGGTGGCATTCAACTTCTAATTGTCAAGCAGAATGAGCATTTAGAGAAAACATGGAAAAGCGTTAATGCATAATGTTATGAATGTTATCAACGAGGATCCTTTTGACAAGTGAATAATGTTATGAATTTTATCAACAAAGATCCTTTAGATCCATGGTTATGGAATAAAAATTGGATTTGAATGCAATGTTGTAATGGGAAATGGTCTTGTATAAATCAAATGCAATTCTTATTTGGGATAGAAGTAAATATTTTATGGGAATGAAATGTAGCAAGCACTTAGTCCTCAAATTCTCAACTCTCATTGACCATTCTATTATTTTCTTTACGCTACCTTCAAAAACTAATTAAAACTATTTACTAGGTCCTTCAAAACAAGGTTTTGGATTACATTTAAGATGCACATTTATAAGTTGCAAGCCATAGGACTAGGATACAAATTATGAAAAGTAGTGGTGTGTGAAATAGAAACAATATCATGAGTAAATCAATGACTCCATTTTTCCATTATTGATTAATAGCAGCTAAAAAAATGAAGAAATGGTGAAGAAATTGAGTAAGGATTACCAAAAGAGAGAAATTTGGAAGTAAACTTTCTTCTTTAGAATATTAATCTCTAACAACAATACATCCTCCATAAGTTTGAATTCCTTATCTCTATAACAGTTCATAATTCTCCAAGAATAAATGAGACTAGCTAAGGCTAATCCCTAGCTCCTATTTTTGAAAAAACTACTACATCAAACAATAATTCATCAATCCTTGATTTGATGGATCATGTCCTTAGGATCCCTATAATTAGGGGCCTATGTTTTAGGGACCAAATACCCTTCTAGATTAACCCTTCTTAACCAACAATTCAAGTGGATATGATTCTATTTTTGGTGCCTTAGGTGATTGAAGGCTTGGTTGGCCTTGGAGGTTGATAAGGGAACACAAAGCCCCTTTTATCTCATGTAGATTTTGGTTAATGAACTACTTGAACTTAGACTTGCAAGATCCATAGGCTAGTACATCCTTAGGTATGCATGAAATCATCCTTGTGCAAACAAAAATGATGAAGTAGTTTTTGTTGCCTCTTTTTTTTATTCATTGTTGTTGATATCCACATGCATGCCTCAAGTCATAAGTCACATATTGGGTAACATAATGCTTTACATGATATCCAACATCTCTCTCTACCTTCTTCCACTCATCCCTCTACAATTGGCATTTTTTTTTAAATACCTACAGGACGTTGATATTGCGACGTATGGTAATGTCGGTCCCATAGAAAACACGTTGGATATGAATAACTGGCCGTCGGTGGAGATACGTTACCATACATTGTTCTTATGACGTATGATAATGTTTGTCCAATAGAAAACATGTCGGAGATGAATAACTGAATGTCGGTGGAGAGACATTACCAAACATCGATCTTATGATGTATTGTAACATCGCTCCCATATTAAACAAATGTGATATGAATAACTTACCATCAGTGGAGCGACGTTACCATACGTCGATATTCTGACATATGGTAACGTCATTCCCATAGAACACACGCAGTGGATACTAACGAAATGGGATGCCGAAATTCCGATGTCTATGACATTGTTGTAACGATGGCTATATGGGGTTTGGACAGTCAAATCTGAGATGACATGTGTCCACATGAAACGTCGCAATAGAGACGATAACTATGGCTTCAGAAAAGCGACATCATGTGAAACGACGTTTGAGGGGGTTCAATGTTTTTCATTCTCCCAACAATATAAAGTGGAAATTGCATCGAACACACCATCAGAATGTGACCCAAATGCACTAGTGTCCACACCTAATCCAAGGCCCTAAAGCCTAGTCTAATTGGTGTACCCTGTAAATGAAAAAGTATAATGGATTTTAACATTAATTGTTAATTTTAGTGGCTTGATTACTCAGGGGTGTGGTGGTGAAACAAATGATGTTATTTTAGAGACAAAAATAGGATAACTATAGATATTTTAGAAAATTGTCCTTTAAATGAAAATGAAAGCAAGCTATGTCCTACAAATGAAGATTTGTCTCTTTTCTCTTAAAATGCAAACTTTTCAAAAGGAGAACCAAGATCCTATGCACAACCTATCCTATTTTGTTTTTTCATTTCAAATGAAATGAAACTACTCAATCCTTTTCAGAAATAAAGTATCAAGGAACTTTAGGTGAGAGCTTATTTTCTTTTATAAAAACAACCTAAGTTATTATAACCAAACAAACATGTGAATGAAATTAATAAGCTACAAAACAAATTAACTTTTTATATGCTCGTGAAATGAAAATAACAAAAAACTTATTTTTTTTCTTTTCAAAGCATAACAAGAGAGAAGGCGAACAAAGAAAATACTGACTTAGGTCCTAAACCACTTCCAGGAAGCAGGGATTCACCAGAATCCAAAGGAGAACCTAAATCTTAAAATTACACCTTCAACCTTGATAAAATACAGAAAGAGGCAAAGAAAACTAAACAAAAAGGATTTCTTTACAATTTCATAAGCAATTTGAAACTTAAAAACTTGTCCGACAAGAGTTATTAGATGTTTTTGGGATTCAGAAGTTCCTGAGGAACCAAAAATTTCTTGGGAATTTTTTTTTTTTCTTAAAAAACTCCTCAAAATAACAGACACATGTGATATGCACAAGGAAGCATGAGTAATTTTGTGTGTTGTATTGAATTCAAAGCGTGGGTGTATGTGTTCTAGATATAAACCAGGGTGCATATGTGACTGAATAATCTCAAAAAGAGAAAATATTCAAGGGGTCCATCTAGGTCATGAAAGCTGGTAAACACTAGGAATGTGTCTACAAATGCTTACAAACTCAAAAAGCACATAAAACAACAGAAATTCAAACCAAGAAGAATCTCCTAAAAAGACCCTAGATAGCTTCCCCAGTGGATTTGCCAATTATTTTATGGGGAAAGATCCCCCTAATCTAGGTCTAGTTACTAGGTAGAGCCTTGACACATTAAAATACATAAATTCTTGTATTGTACCCAAATCCAAAAATACCTAATGATAATTAAGGGAAGGGAGAGAGGATCAAAGTATGTACCTTAAGTCCTTATGTCTATAGTAGATCCATTCCTGTCATTGTTCGTCCCTAAATTGTAGGCCTCCTCCCAATGTTGGCCTGATACAAGTTTAAGGAACACAATATGACACATATGCATAGCTACCAAGATAATCTAAAGGGTTAGATACTCATGTAAACCATTTATAAATATAAACAAAAAGACATAAATATCTAGGATAAGAAGTTTCTCTTTTATTTATAAAAAGATTGGAAGTTACAACCTGAATCTTGAGATATTTCATTGGATATCAAACTTCAGAATATGTAGAGGGAACATATGGCTCCAAATATTGCACAAACTCAGAGGGAGTCAAGTTTCAAAGGGATAATGGTACGACAGTATCGATGGATACTTTATGAGCTTGGTTTTAACCAAGAATGTACAAACTCAAAGTGAGATTGATATCAGAGAGAGTCAGTTGTCTCAAGAGAGAGATGATTGTTCAAAGGGATTTCCTCTCCAGATCCAGGTGGGAGAGAGACATCTCCTAGGACTGAAAGATGGGTGTCATGAGTTGAGGAGGATAGACAGAAGCTTCAAGAGGCAAGAGGATTATAGGATATGCGATATTTCTATAGTGATAGAGGATGAAACTAGTCAGAAGGATTAGATATGGATTTTGTCTCAGTCACGGAGGGAGAAACTAGTGAGGAAGACTAGAAAATAGGATTTACTCCAGTGATAGAGGGAGTTGTCCTTAGAGTTTGAGATGGAGTATCATCATTGGATGTACTCTTGGGATTAGTGGTGTGATGAGATTAGATGAGATATTCCTTATTCATGGAATACTGATGAGATTCAATATAATGAGCTGCAAGTCCATGACTACACCTATGATGAAAAATCTAAAGAAGTTGACTGATTCTACTTCATATCATATTTGGTGGATCCCATCATGTAAAATAATTTGATTGGATCCTTGATGTACTTGGTTAACACCAGGGCATATATTTTCTTTGCAATGAGTGCCTTGAGCTAATATTTGGTTAAATCCAAGGCAGTTCCAGTGAGTGGCAGCAAAGCATGGTATAGTTGGATATGATTTGTCTCAAGTGATGAAGTGAGGCTATTGAGATAGACAGATTCATATTGAGTAGGGAGTGTAGTAGATAGATTGAGAACCAAAAGGTGTTGCTTCAAATTGGAATCAGTTATGATTTCAAGGATGAGATGGAAGCATGCTTCTATAGAACTTAATATAGTGGATATGAAGTATCTCATAGCTAGTGTCACAAGTCATGAAGTGGTGCAAATTCAGAATCTTCTTGAAGGAATTCATCGGAGACATGGTATAGAAGGGAGCAGTGAAAATCGAGTACTTATCCACAGATGAGAAGATTGTAGATATCCTCCCAGAGTGTCCATGCTAATTTGGATAAGGAGGATGATCCATAAGATTATCCATGTTGATTTGGCTAGTGATGAGTGTCGATGTTTCAACATTGGGTAGACATTCTCCCAAATTGTTCATGCACGGGGCTATGCTAATGTTGATATGACCAAGGGAGAAAGATTCATTCACTCACGGGGAACTGCTAGTGGTGAATGGCCCATGTATGCTGATAGAATCGGGCAAACATTCTCCCATATTGTTCATGCATGAGGCTATTCTAGTGATGATATGACCAAGGGATACTGATTCATTCACTCAAGGGGCTTTGTTAGTGGTTAATGGAACATGTATGTTGATGTTCTCCAAGAAAAATAATTGGGAATACATTCTCCCAGACTGGTCATGCATAGGGCTATGTTAGTTCCAATATGACCAAGGGAGAATGATTAATTCACTTACAGGGAAATGCAAGTAGTGAATGGACCATAGCATAAGTCATACATTATCCCATATTGGTCATGCACGGGGCTATTCTAGTGTTGATATGACCAAGGGTAAATAATTCACTCATCCATGGGGCTTTGTTAGTGGTGAATGGACCATGTATATTCCTTCTCCTGACATGAGTGGATGGACTCGAGATGCTATCAAATGCATATTTTGGGATGGAATGAAAGTGTGGATATGACACATCAACATAGCTCATGAAGACAACCTAACTTCTATGATAGAAGAAATCCAAGTATGGAGAATGTCTCCCTCATTGAGAGGAAGTGTTGGATATTTTCAACTTCAGGAAGTCATTATCCATAAGATATTACAATAACAACCATATATACCATTACAAGAATCCCTAGGAAGAAGTTGAAGATCCAAGAAGAGAATTCAACCCCATAGAAAAATAATAAAGAAATTGAAGACCCAGAAATAAGAAGTTGGCCCTAGGTTGGTGCCCTGATTAGTATAAATAAAGGATTGTCTCATTTCATTTGGACAATCATACAACTACTTCTGCATTGCACACAAGGTAGTTACAGCTGTATTTTTTGGAAAATTTTCTATTTCTGGTTTCTGATTATCTAGTAGAGTGCAATGCACTTGGAGAAGCTCTTGCTTGGTTATTATTGGTCATCTTATTGAAGCTCTAGGTCTTGGTGATGCTAGCCTCAAGGAGGATATTCTCTGTATGGTATTTTTTCTATAGATGGTGATGTAATGGTAATATCTTGGACTAAATTATTCTATACAGAGGTTGTTAGGTTTTCTCCCAAGGTTGGATTTCCCAAGATAAACTCTTGTGTTCTTGTGTCTACTATGCATGGTTAATATTTCCAAATCTTGTTATTTTGTTGCATTTTTATAGTTGATATTTTCAGTGTATAGTTATTCTATGATAATTGATGTATGAAAGTGAATCTTGTTAATAATCATAAGGAAATAACTATCATATTTCAGAATCATAAAACCCCAACAATATCCACTAGCATTCAGCTCCACTTCAAAAGGCTTCTACAAGATTGGAAAATAAAGGAATGGTGCTTGACTAATATTTCATTTCATATCATTTGAAGATTTATATCAATTCTTTCCCCACTATAAATTATTAACACTGGCTAATATGGCATGGAGTGGTGCAGCTACCATTGAAAATGATGCTATGAAATTTTTTAAGTACTACACTACCATAACAAAGATCTTAACTTCATTGACATTAATAGGAACTGGCCACTTAAGGATGGCATCCATATTTGTAGGATCTATATAGATTTCCCCTCTGCCAATAATGTACCCCAAATACACCAATGACTACTCAGAAAACTCACATTTCATAAAGCTAGCCAACAATTGATGTTTTTTTAGAGTCTCTAACTGCTATGGGGAAAATACCCCTATATTGGGTCTAAGGTAAAGCCACAATGATAACTCCATTAAAATATTGATATACCTTTAATCTACCCAAAAATCATCTAAACTAAGTGAGGAGAGAGAAATGAAAGAGATTTAATGAGTGCACCTTTAGTCCTTATGGTTGGTGTAAACCTCTTCGCTTGTTGTCGCCTCCTAGATCACAGATCTCCTCCTAAAGATGACCTGCAAAAGGTTAGAAATACAATGAAACAACATATTCAATCTCTATTTATCAATTTAAAAGTATAGACATATATATAAATGTGAAAATTAACAAAATCATGTAATCATAGGGTTTTGGGACAAGGATATACTCTTTTATTCAATATCAAGATAAAAAGGATTACAACCTTTGCTAGAAATCGCTCCATGAACCAAGTTCAGGATCCTCTGTCATGGATACAAGTGCATCAATCCCACATTATATTCTCACAACCAACATATCACCAAGGGAAGGAGGAAGGTTTGCATAAGGACAAAGGCTGGAGGGGAAGCCTAAGGCTAAAACTCAGAATGGGATGCAAATCTTGGGTTAAGAAAGGAAATGGATTTTGGAAGAGTTTTCTTAATATATTTCTCATGTTCATAAATGACTCCCCAATACCTCTTTTTATATGAGAAAAAGATGGTTATTCAGTTTGGGGATGGGATACAAGGGGTAAAATGGTTAGGAAACCCTCCATATCCCGTAAACTCCACTGAATTTCGTGCAAATTTATATTTTTTGCAAATTTTGGAGGTAAACACGGGCTAACTAGCATGTAGCATGCATGCATACAAGGGATAAATAGCATGTAGAACGCATGTGTACGTGGGCTATTAGTGCAGCAATGAGTGTACACTATCCAAAAAATAGTTTTTTAAAAGGAAGCCTCAATAGTATTTTGGCAAAGTATGAAAATAGAAGGGCAAATGTCTTGTATGCACATATAAGGCATTTTGGACTATAACAAATGCCCCCTAATGTGTGATCTCAAAAGATAAAATGATGGCCGAAATACATTACAATATATTTTCACAGTGGGATGGCGTAGAGTTGAGTGATCTTGAGACGAGTGTTTGTGAGAATGCCATTTGCAAAAGAATGATAACCTCTCCAAGGCAGGCATACCCATGCTCAGGATGAACTAAGAATGGTTTCCAATAAAGTACACTACAAATCCATGTCATATATGACTACTAGAAAAAATATAAATGTTTATATAAAGTATATCTCCAAACAATACATGCCATATCTACATCTCAAGATCATCTGAAGATATACAAGTACAATATGATATGCATATTTGAGAAGAATCGACATTTGTGGTTGGACATGAGGAATTCATAGCTTGAGTAACAACTTCAAGATATTCAAAACTCATGTAGGAGTACAATAGGAGTGTAAGAATCACTACTCTGAGGTCTTTGACATGTCATTGGGGAAAGA
This sequence comes from Picea sitchensis, assembly GCA_010110895.2. Lineage (NCBI taxonomy): Eukaryota > Viridiplantae > Streptophyta > Pinopsida > Pinales > Pinaceae > Picea > Picea sitchensis. Next base: position 42,711 of record SNQJ01S0045633.1, on the reverse strand, counting down.
ATGGAGGATCTCGATCATCAGAAAAAAAAAATTCTTTGATTTTGTATCCAAACTTGATTGGACTCTCAGGATTTCTGACTCATGAAATTCAAGAGATCAACTGCAGAATGGCCGACTCAGGTTGGATAAAACTTCCATTGGAAAAAATAATAAAAAAGTTATGAGACTCAAGCAACATACTATTGACATAAGTTCCTGATACAAGAGGCACCACAAACTCTCCATATGTTTGGAGGAGTAACCAAATAGAGGAGGACATACCTATATGTAATGAGAACAACCTCCTAATTTCATACTAAATCCCAATTCTTGGCGAACAAACAAAAGAATGTGCTTTGTCCAAGGGAAACTATCTTGCTACTGAAAAAAGAGAATGTATATCCTATCCCCTCTTTTTGGAACAATTTATTTTTTTTTCTTTTTCAAATTTTTAACGAACTTGAAAAAGAATAAAATATTTTTATGTTACAAATAAGGAATGAGTGTCACAGGAAAGCAAACTAGTTTCAAGTGCATAGAACATATTGTTGATTAGTGCAAGGAGACATGTGTAGGATAAGGACACTCAGGAAAATTCCACCATGGGTTAAGGTGTCATATCATGAGGGAAAAAGTTCTACAAGGCTTGCATTTAAGGAATTCTTTGAAATTTCAGTTAATAGAAACATGAAGTTGGCAATAGACCAAATATGCAAGGATGAGTCATGTGAAGTGATTAAGACACACCAAGACTCCTTCTATGTGAATTTTTATGAGCCTAGAGAAGGTAATCTCGGTGCTTTTTCACGTTTAGAGAGTCTGAAAAACACTAAAAGAAGGCTCCAAAATGTTTCTCTTTTGTAATTAGTCCAGTTGGTTCAAAAAAGGGTTAAACTTATAGTGAAAGGAAGTCTCTTCAAAACCATTTTAACAAGTGTGACTAAGATAAGATCACTTGGCTATATTTTCAATTTTAAGGAGTCTGAAAAGAGATTAACTATGGACTCATAACCTTTTTCTAAGTTTAGTCTCCTTAGTCGAAAAGAGTATAAAATATAACTTAGGAGAACTCTCTCAGCAAGACATGTCTCACAAGGCGTACCTTATTCCTGGATAATATATTGGACGGAAAAAGGGTTAAACTTATGCCAAATAGATATTCCTTCTGGACCAATTAAAGAGTGTGAAAGGAACAAGGTCACTCAATGATCTTTTCATATTTAGGGACTTTGAAAAGAGATTAATTATGGACTCCAAGGGGGTTCCTTTTTCATAGATAATATCCAAGTCCCGAAAAAGAGATAAACCAAAACCAAGGAGCACGCCCCTTTTTTCAAAGCTTTAGTCCCTCAGGCCCGAAAAAGTGTTAAAATTACACTTGATAATACTCTCCTAGCGAACTGAAGCTCCTAGAGCATACATTTAATTTTAAATTAACCTTCCAGATCGAAAAAGAGGTAAACTACCACCAGACAAATGTGCCTTCAAATTTTAGTTGGATGAGCATGAAGGGAAACAAGATCGCTTGAAAATATTTTCAATTTTAGAGAGTCTGAAAAGGGATTAAATAAGACTCTAGGGGGACTTATTTTCTTACGTAATCCAAACAAGACCAAAAATAATAAATAATGTCTCGTTAGATGTTTCTTTCAAATTTTAAGTGAGGTTGGAACCATGCTCATAGGGAGTCCCTCAGGTACGAGCCAGAAAAGATGAAGAAGAATGGGGCTTCAATATACAATCACGGCGAGACTAAAAGGACTCCCAATCCTATGGGAAAAAACTCATAGCATGGATGAAAAAATGCAGCAAAGGATCTACCTAGGGTATCCATGCAGAGGAAGGCTCTACCACCTAATTACAACACTTCTAAAGAAACATAAAAGGTTATTTGTCGCACTTTCGTGGGATCGATCCTATGGAAAAGAGAAAAAGTAAACAATATGCAAGATGCAAGGTGGTGAGAACCTAACCTATATGAAAATGTTGAAAAACAACTTTTACCACAATATGTTATGAGTGTAACCTGTCTCATGAAAACACCAAACCAAAATAAAAATTTCATTAGAACGACCCATAGATCTCTCAAAAAGAAACTCAAGTACTCATCGAGCCAAGGATAGGGAAAAAAATGACCAAACTGGGAGAAAAAGATCCAAAAAAGTCTATAAATAGAGGTGGACAACTCATTTTAACCATTGCAAATTGGAAAAAAACCAAAAAAACTTCTTCTTTAAAACACGAATTCGAGGAGCTACGGTGGACGAAAGATCTTCAAACCTAAACCAAGTAAGTAAAACTGGCCTCTCTCCTCCTTTTCATTCATTATTTGTTGCTTATTTTATTTTTTGGTGGGTGCATTCCCTAGTTAAAAGGTTGGGATTGCTTGTACGTGGGTTGTCCATGCCCAACATGTGTATGTACGTGGGAAAAGTAACACTTAGCCCATGTACATGCACGACTATCTTAAAGACAACCCGCGTACATCTCTTTTATCTTTCAAAAAAAATGAAACAAGGGGCTAACCTCACAAATTATTTTTCAATAGGATGTATGTTCACTAGTGAGAGAGAGAACATGAAGACTTAGATGTCTTGGTGGAAGAGGATCTAGGGGTTGTTGTCATCCTTAAGTAGTGTGGTATGTGGAATTTTTTTTAATGTCCATTCATGAGAGAAAAACCTAGGCTACTGAACTACTTGATAGACTACTAGCATCTAGATGTAGATGCCTTCATGCTATAGGGTCAATCATTGACTCTGACAATGAAGAATATCTATTTTTTGACCATCCTCTCCAGGAGGGGGAATCAGTCAAATTGAGGACCTTTCCTCCAAGACCGCACAACATAGAGGATTACATTGGGATGTATTGTGAGGCCGACACTGAGAAAGTAGGATCTCAGGTTCCAATTCATAATATAACCAACCTGAATATTGAGATAGTAATCTACATGATTAGGAGGATCATGGGATCCATAGCACTTAATCAAGCTTCATGTGCATAGATACATTGTTCAAATCAATGTCTAGACACCACTATTTTTTACTAGAGCACTGCAATGCTCACATACATGAAAAAATAGTTGAATGACTTCTGAAGAAGAAATAACAAGAACTTCGGATTCGGGACCGTGCTATGCGCTTTATTTTTTGAGAGAGTGCCAATCCTTATCTCAAGGAAGAAATTGCAAGGTCATATTTCCTCCTTTACGGCATTATGCAAGTGGGAAGCTTTGTTACCTCGACAGGGTGTGGGGAGCATACAAGTGGCCTTTGATGACAAATTTTTTGACAGATGGGCCTGTCAAATTCTTGTGATCGAGGACTATCCCTATGCAGGGATCATTTTCTCGAGGTATCTTGATATGCCTATGCCCCCTGACAAGAAGTGTCAAGAGATAGGTAAACACATTTTAAAGTTATTTTATTTAAAAAAAAAAAAATTATCCTTTTTATGGTAATGTCAAATTACTAACTCAATGATCTGTCATATACATATGTGGGACCAGTTCAACCAATTGACTTTGCCACAACCAAGCATCATCCTCAAGAAGATTTTGGACCAACAACAATGGGAGGACCAATAGCTACATGAGGATTACCAGCTAGAGAGGTTGAGAGAGTACTATGATGAGTAGAGAGGAACCTAACAACTCTCACTCATTCAGTATTGATGGCATAGATATAGGATCTTCCCTTGGCCGTGCAACCACATGTTGTAGGGGTACCCAAGACTTGGGTTCGGTTGTTTTGTCATCTTGCAAATGTCATATTTCATTATACTAGGGCCAACATGCCTAGGCCATAGTTAGTACTGGGCCACATATGTGTCGAGGGAACCTTTTGTACTCTATTATATAGTGAGGGCTTGAGCCCAACGATGTATATCGACTCTATTTGAGGCTTTATGGCCCACTTTTGTACTTATGAAATTATTTTTTGGACACATTATTATATATATACATCTTTTTGTCTTATGGATAACCATTTTGTACAAATGTATTTACATGTGAGTGTATGGCGCAGACCCCACCCCCTTCTCCTTGTCCTTCGTGGTTGTGCGACCTCCTGGTCTAGGATCGTATTGAAACTTCTGAGTCAGATTGGCTCTTCGGCTCCCTGCTGGAACCCATAAACTCTATCATGGGTCCTTCTTCCTCTGAAGTGTAGGTCCTCTTAACCCTTCGAAGAAAGTTGGCGACGACACTTAGTTCTCTATGCTAGGCCCTTTCTATCACGTGACCTCGTGCTGTGTCCCGGGGATCAACTACACAAGGCACTTCGGGCTTCAGGCTTTGGCTATTTCCATGACAACCAACTCTTACATTCCCGAATTTCGAATTGGAGAACTTCAAATGGTGCAAGGATTAACATTCCTCGTCCCTCCTTTATATCGACGGCTACGAGCTCTTCGGACTCCAACCTTCGGGAGTCTCTAAATATCCTTCTCTGATATCTCCCGGAGTACTACTCCTATGGCTCATGCGGATTGATTACATATGTCCCCTCCAGATCAAATGGTCTAGAATCAAACCTCTCTTCACGACTTTGAGAATATCTTAGTTTTCTCTTGGCAAACCTCCCAGAGCTCCAAATCCCGAATCTCTTGATCTTCTTCCACCTGTCTCCTCTCAATGATGGACAATTTCATGGTCTTTGAGACTTCGGCAAGTCCTCGACCTTCTTTCACACTTATCACAATTTCTTCTCGATACTTAGACTGCTCTCAACCTCCTTCTGCACTCTGTTGAGCACTCAACACACCCTAAAAATCCTATGTCAAATTTTTACTTTTTTGGGTACCACTTGATCTTTGCACTATCTGATTTGACTTCACTTTGAGAAATGTTTTGTATATTCTTATTATCTTGACTCTCATTATCTTTTAAGGTTTGTTTGAACTTATGAAACCCCGTGAATTAAAAAGTATTAACACCTAAATAAAGAATCAACAACCAAAACACTTCACCCGACGCACTCAAATTCGACATCGGAAGGATTTCAAATATGGAAAAGAACCACTCGGGAAACCTCAGTCACCAAGCGTTGATATTCATCAGTATCAACAAAAGAATGTTTTGTTTTACATCAAGTATTTCATAAGGATATTTTTGATATCTGATGCCCTTCGACATCGGTAAAATACGAAGGGGATAGACATTAACAAAGAAAGAAAATATATCGTCGATAGTCGATGCCCGATGCGCTTATCGGAACTGGGGAAATCCTAAAAGGATTTCCACAAAAATTCTGACCAGGATAAAATATACTCTCGATCTCCAATCCCCGATGCATTTTTTGGCATCGGGACTTTTTTGAGGAAGTTAATCCGAAGAAAAACACATGATAGGTTTAGCACCGATCTCCGACCCTGGATAATTTTTGGCATCGGCAAGCCAAGGTTTGTTTTAGAACGCATAACCTAAGGAAATTCCCAACTCTAATTAATACATGCTAATTAAGTCACAGTCCTTCAAAGACACATGTCATTACCAGATTGGGAAACCATACGGTCTAGTTTTACCGCTAATCATTATTTGTCCCCTAAGTTTGAGTCACACCTCTGAGTCAGCTTTGCCATAGTAGCATTGTACAGTGGAATCGATCGGTGTCAGATATTTTTTATAGAAGGGCATCAACGAAAAATTTCATAGCACATCACTGATCCTCGATCCACCCACCGAGAGAGTGTCACGATGGGACATTTTAGTGTTAGATATGATCAGATTTTGAGAATTTAAGGGGCTAATTAATACCAAATCTTGCATTAGTTGATACCTCGTATGATAATAAAAATATCCGTTTAAAATACATGATATATCACATCACCCTCCATGCCTCTGTCGTCAACCCATGATGAATTTAAGTTGCAGATATTCAGTGGCATATTTTTTTAAATTTCACTCATCACCCGAATTGAATGGCTTATTCGACACAATAAGTTCTTCCCTGGTTTAAATTATCTTGAGCCATTGTAAACGAAATCAGTTCAGAGCATCCAAAGAAGTAATAAGACTAATTTGAAGGATGCATAGATCCCCTGAGCATCAAAATAACCATGTTTTAGCCATGTTTATAGGTATGTATCCAAGTCTGTGGATTTTACATGGATACAATTTATATATTTTCTATCTTGTTTTGTTTTTTACATAGTCTCTAAAATTTTGTTTCTAGTTGCAGGAACAATTCCACCAAGAAATCCAAATACTAGACGATCGCCGAGGGTGACGAAGATGAAAGAAACAAATATGGGTGAAGGGTCTTCTCCAGGGGCCGCAAAACAATTAGAATATACTCTGAGGCCGAAACCTATCATTAAGACAACTATGAAGAAGGTTTTCATCCAACCTCTGGCCTTTGGAGACACAGAGGCAAGCACAAGGTCCAATATGACACTCCCACATTGGGGAGAGCTCTTTAAAAAGATCAGTCGTGAGGAATACCCAGAATATGTCCCACATAGTGACCCATATGTAAGAGCACTCGACGACGAGGTGTTCCCGAACATTCGAAGGTCGTACCTGCATATGGTGGTGAGAAGAACCCCTTTTTTCCTTGTATTGAAGTCTTGAAGTGGCTCATTGACCACACAGAAACATAGAAATGATTAATCAATGATGAAAATGGTGGGTGTGTTGGGGTGTTCCTTCTGGTAGAGGTCCAAAAATACTACAAACTTAGAGACCCCGAGAAGCGGCTAAATACAAATTTCATCGTAAAGTTCTATGAGCAGGACGACACCAACCTAGTGATGGCCTCATGGTGGAGGGAAGACAAGAAATACACCAACCGGAGTACTGGATGGTACCAAATGACCAACTTCAGGGAGCCATACATCTGCTTGATGGCTCTCATTTGTTGATTATATGGAGAGAAGGATTTCTCTAGATTTTCAAAGGCATGGATGCCCTTAGCTTACACAGTGTCAATATTTGGGAGAGGTTTCAACTGGGGATTGATCATTTCTAAAACACTGAGCATCTTTATACAACAGAATTAGACGCCGAAGGAAGCAGAGACACCAACCTTCTACATGGCTTCATATCTACTCGATGTTGTATGCGCTAGAAACATCTTCATCGACATGAATCTGATCTGACATGTTGCAGAGCTTCTGATCCATGTTTACTGCAACGTGCTATGGGAAAACAAGTACAAAAAGTCTAACTCCCTCTTCTACGATGAATTCATCGCACGAATTTATTTCATTCTTTTTAAGAAAGAATACCTGAGACTATCAGTTGTAGCCAAGAAGATGATATCAAAGGTAGGCCACTGGTACTTGGACGAGTGCAACACCTACATCAGGGTGTTTGGGGACACTAAAGTGCCACATCTCCTACCAGCTCATGTTCAATATCATCTTGTAGTAGGAGAAATATTCTACCAAACCATCGTGCAAGGCTACAATGCTACCCTGGTCAAGGACAAGAAGCGAGAATTCATACCTTATGGTTTCCATGTAGGTTTCTACTTGCTGAAGGACACCACTCAAGCCAAACAAGAAGGGTTGAGACAACTAGAGTTCATATTCTAAACAAGACAATTCTGCAAGCATGATCCAAAGGGTCTAGTCTTGAAACATGATTCGCAAGTGTCGTCTTATTGGTTGTACACCCACGATAAATTTCAAGATGAAGTCTTCACAGAAAATGGGCAGGACTGGGATGAGGTGGTGGCAAGGATGGTCGACCAAAAAATGACTAGGTTTAGGGACATGATCCTGGATGAACACGTGATGAACATAGAGAAATCATCTCAAGAGGCCCTCAAAGCCAAGGAAAAAATGATAGCGGCAGAAGAAACAGAGGTTCCCCTAGTAGCTTTGGTGCAAGATAGAGGATTCTATATGACACAGGATGGATAGGGAAGGGGGTTTCTCATGATATAACAAGTGTAACGATTAATTGATCAGATGCAAGGTGACCCAGAACTCATAGGAATGATAGGGGCCCCTACCGACAACCTAGATGAGAGTCGGGTAGGTCCAAGTGGCCCTGAGCTAATATAAATTGATGAAATCATCGAGTCAAATGACCGTGAAGTTACAACACCACAAGACAGACCACTGGGAGATGTTTCATCTCAGCTAGAGACAGTAAGAACATAGGGGAGAGAAATTACACCAAGCCCTCTCTGTGAATTGATAAACATCTATGACAATGAATAAAGTCGGGAGGTGTTGTCCCTTGACCAGGTGTGTTGAGACTTGCAGAGATAAGTGCAAGTCATATGTAGTGATTTGTTCACCGACTACGTAAGGCTTTATGCTTGTATATACTCGGAGAAGGAGGATCTGGAGAAGTGTGCACAGATCTATTGTCCTATGCAGAGTGGATTTGTGGCTCTGTGCATGTAAGAATCTTAAAGAAGATAATAAAGAAGAAGAAGATTTGGTGGACGTATCCCCAAGCTGGGGGTGAAACACGTATATCATGTGTTGTGATTTCTTTGTGCATTATGGTTGTTATTTTATTGATGTGACTTATGATTAGTGTTGTTTTATTTATGTATGATGCATCTGATATGGTATCTCAGTGCTTAATGATATTAATGAATGCTAGATCTAATCTATTCTTATGTTCTAAGTGCTTGGATGCAATAGATTGATTGAATATTGTGCTACTCTGTAATTAGGGTCTTATCTGTGATGTGAATGAAGGATAAATACTGATAAATGATAACTACTAAGTACCTTGTTAGGGTACTGTAATCACAGGTCTGTGTCCCAGCTAGGTTGTAGACAATTGAGTCCTACAACCACCCCTAACTCTACCTCAGGTGAGACTTCATCTTCTTCACAGGTGTCATCGAAAGGGACGATAGTTAGGGTTTTTTTGGTGCGTTGTTGAAGTATTGAACCCTGGGTCTGCCCCTGTGCCAACAAATGGTTCTATTGCCGGGACCCGAAACTGTGATTGTTGGGAACTAAAGAAAAGATAAATCTTTATGCATAGATCTGTTTCCCTAGTGCATAGTATTCTACTTGACTCGTGAAGCTCTGTGCTAAGAAAGGAATCAGATCTGAATAAAAGAGGCAATATCTTAAAGATTTATGCTATGATAAAGGTAAGATAAGTGGAAAATTTTGCTTCGAAAGAATGGATCTAGGTATGTTTGATAGATTTGGTCCTAGTTTGAAAACTAGGGCATAGTTAGAACAGAGAGGAATATATGAAATGAATAGATATGATAGTGAAAGATATGTTATTCCTATGCATAGAAAGAACGTTTGGACTAACAAATGGATGCAGGATCCTAGAAAGAATTTTTTGTAGGCTCAACACTATGATACCAGTGTGCAATACAGAAAAGATTGGGGATCATTTAAGAGAAAGAGAGGATTAACTCTTTGTTACAGTTGAAGAATACCGAGACATCTTGCTAAGGAATGACCTGGTAGAAACCCTATTTTCCTTTGTTGTAAAGCTATGGATCATGAAGTTTTGGATTTCCCTAGAATGATTGTGAAGGTTGAAAAGATAAACATGAGACAAGAAAACCCCAAGGAAGGCCAAGAGAATAAGAATATGATAAAGAACTAGAAATAATAAGAGGCTCTATTATTACAGATGAAAGGAACCTTGAATGATCACAAAGACATCAACTTATCAGATATCTTAAAATAAAAATAGTTCATAGAAACAATAATATGAGACTTCGACATAGACTGTGTATTGGATGCAGAAACACAACTAAATATCATGACAGAAAGAACTTGGGAAATTTTGGGAAAGCCAGCTATGGTTCCTTCATTGCGAGGAATAGGATTGTTTAAAGGGAAGATGATAAACCTATGTGGAATACTTGCCAATGTACCTATGGTTTCTCAGGGAGCATCGACAGAAGAAGCATTCGAGATAAAAGTTTGTTAAGAACAACACCCCATTAGCCAAGTGTGACTGAGGAATTAAGGTAATTATCCAAGTGACCTTAAGGTCATTAAGGTCATTTAGTGACCTTAATGACAGAACTGTTGGCCTTGAATGAGGAATTTGTAGTCCATCATCAGAAGAGCACACCCTACCATCCACAAGCAAATGGGATAGTTGAAGCATTCAACATGATCTTGGAGATAGCGTTGACGAAGATTTGCAGTGTGAACAGGGATGACTGGGATTTAAGAGTACCAACAGTACTATGGGCCTATAGAAACACTTGCAAGAATCTATCCATGAAGACTCCCTTTAAATTGGTTTACAGTCTCAAACAAGTTGTGCAGATGGAATATTTGGTCCCAAGGTTAAGAATCCCCACCTTTACAGATATGGATGACACTGGCGTTATTCAAGAGAGGATCGTGTAGTTGGTTGAACTAGAAGAAGACAGATTTATTGTAGGATTTCATCAGCAGGTACAGAAGGAAAGAGAAAATGCCTACCATGACAGACACATCAAGAAGAAGGTATTTAAGCAAGATGATTTGGTATTGGTATATGCCAGTAAGTTCATGAAACATCTAGGAAAGTTCAGAACACATTGGCTTGGGCCATATGAGGTTGTCTATTTCACGGAAGGAGAAGTTGCACATCTGAAGACTTCAAATCGAGAATGGAAGGAAGGTTTGGTGAACTAGAGCCGACTAAAATTGTACTATGATAGCCAGCTACCTCCCAGTTCTCAATAAAAGCATGAGGAAAAGGGTCTAGGTACCAGGTGTAGTTGAAACTGGGTACCAAACACAGAAAAGACAGTCTACACAAGAAAGAGAGGGATAGAGCTGAAAGCACAGCCTGCCCTACACAGTCTGAAGTCGAAGTAAAATAGAAAGTTCATATCTAAAGTGCCTAGGGATGAGTCAAAGGTGAGTATTGGGGGCCTATTGGCCCTTGGGTATGGACTGAGGAAGAAACTGAAGAATGATGAAAAGGAAATACAAAGTTATGAACTATGTGGAAGACACAGTGACCGATACTAGGTTGAAGTGAGAAGAAGAGTAGAAAAGACGGAATGAAGTAAGAGAAAGAAATTCATTGGACAAGGACATCGAGGATGAAAGATCAGAAAGAAAGACGAATCATGGACAACTCAACAAGCAGAAAAATTCATCGTTGGATGCTTTGGAGCACCGCACAAGAAGGAAGGAAAGACAGGTTAACAAAGCCCTAGAAACGTGGGTCAAGTTGATCTAGGGTTTTGGTATCTAGGGTTCTGACACATAGGTTTCAACCTAAATTTGTCGGTGAGTCATTGTAATGTATAAATAAGAATCTATATGAGGGAAGAGGGTCGGTGAAGAGTTCCAAGTGTGTTATTGTTATGAGTGATTATTGTTGTAAGAGAGAGAAGTATTGAGCAGGGAGGGAAGTCAGTGTTGTAAGATCTTCAACTGGGTGTGAAGATCAATCCTGCAGCTGGGTGCACAAGAAAGGGAATCATAGAGAGAGAGAGGAAGAGAGAATATATGTTAGCTAAGATCACAGATAAGAATTGTATGCTTTCATCTTAATATATTATAAAGCACAATTCTATGGACGTAACCTTAGGGAGAGGGTGAATCACGTATATATTTGTGTTGTGTGTGATTGATGTTGTGTTATCTTGTTTGTAGATATATTGTTATTTCATTATTGTGTTAGATCATACAAATAGTAGTGCAAAGTATATCTAAGCTGGTAGTTGATATCTAGATGATGTGTTGTTATTTTCTTGGATCCACTTTGTATTCCCTTTGGTTGTAGACATTTGTGTCCTGCAACCTCCCATAGCTACTTCAGGTGGGACTGCATCTGCCCCACAGGTGTTTCTGAAAGGGCCAATAGTTAGGGCTTGTTGGTGTGCTCTTGGAGTTGAACCCTGGGCTTGCCCCTATGCCAACACCCATGCAAGTCACAGGGTTCGTTGTTGACCTCGTAGGAAAATGCGTGGAAGGGATACAAATGAATTGGGTGAGCTACCTTGTCAACCAGTTAGAACAAGATTGTCGCGAAGCTCAAGATTAGGGCTACAAGTTCCATTTCAGTTGGATGATGATCCTCATCGCCTTCATTTCTTGGGAGATGTAGGAAGGTGTGACCTTCCCTGAAATTGAGCCATATGAACCCTTAGCTGCGAAGCTCACCATGCTATGGTATTCGAGCAACATGGATAAACAATGGTAGTCAAATGTAGTGTTCCACACCTATTACTTGCAGTTGAAGAGGGCTATTGAGTCTTTCCCTCGTATGATGTTGAACACCCTGCACAGGTTCAAGCCATTTGTGAGGTTCCACACAGATAGACATTTTATTTATATCACTGCGCACGGAGATGAACACAAAGAAGAACTGCAGAGTTGTTATAATCTCATAGAGGAGGACATAGAAGAAATAACTAAGCAATGTCCTATAGAGATTCTTATCCTAGCTGACCAGGCATAATTGTATGACCCTGACCTAGTAGGAAGTCCTGTGGCCACCCACAAAGAGTATGATGCACCAAACAGTAGTAGAAGGAAGAGGTAAAATAGCTGAGAAGCGCATCAAAAGAGACTTCTTCAGATTCACCTAGGGGAGGAGGTGATGACGAAGTATATAAAGAAGAGGATAAAGGGGAAGAAGACAAGTAGAAACGGGGTGAAGTAACACTGCCTAGAGATCCCCTTAAAGAGGCAGAGACATACAAGAAAAGAAAGGTTTCCCCAATGAAGCCTACATCACAGAAGAAGTCAAAAGCTAGTAAGCCCAAGTTATAGACTGTTCTCACGGTGGATGACATCAAACTCATCATCATCGCTGTGTCAGATACTTCAGAGGATATTTTACAGTGCAACGAAGAAAAACAAGAGACCATGTTTTACAGGATTGAAGTAGAACTAAAAAGGGTACAACAAGCCCTTTATTCCAGTCGTGCAGTATCTACTGCACCACCACCATCAGAAGGAGTAGATTTGGGAGATGATCTTTCCTAGATTCATAGATTAGCAGAATTATCAAAATCCCACCTTCATCGTGTCCAGGAGGAAAAGGAACAAGCCACAGAGGTCTTGAAGCAAGAAAAAGAGGAAGCCATAGAGAAATGTCGGGTTGCATAGTAGGAAAAAGAAGACCTCCAAGAGAAGTTCACAGAAGATAGAGAACAGATCCAAAAGGAGAAAGAACAACTACTCATGGAGCAGATTGGAATTAAAGAAGTAGTCACTAGAGAACTTCGCTTCGTGACGGGATAAGAACAAATGGAAGAATACCCAGTGGAAATTCAAGTGGGGAAGCTTGCTGAAGCCATTAAGAAACTCCAACAAAGAATAGAAGAATTGGAATTACAGATAGTACCAAGCATTCTGTAGGAAGTGTTAGTCCCTAAAGTTGCACTTGACTGTGAGAGGGAAACTTAGGGCATCATCGATTTATTGCAAAGTGTTTTGAAGGTTTTTATGATTTGGTTTTCTGAATAAGGTGGTTGAAAGTTGGCTCAAGGTTATAACATAAACAAGAAATTCAGAATAAGAATAGAACATATCCCATTGAGTGGTTAAAAGGTAGTCACATAGATGAATTAGACCAATAAGGAAAAGGAGAAAATGAATTTTTCAATTTGTCAACTTCACATAAATTCTTATTTCAAAATATCATAAAGAAACAAGAACATCAACTTGAAATCAAAACTTGAAAATAATCACCACAACAAATTCTTTACTGTATTAATTAATAATCAAGAAAACAAATGCATTGCAGTATGAATAATGAACTCAAGCATGAAGAGAGAAGGACGGAGTAGAAAAGAGAGTCTAATAATCCATATGCCTTTTCTATTAAGTGTCAAATAGAACATAAATGTCTTACAAGGATTCACAAAAAAGGTCCCCTGGATCTCCAATTTTTCCCCTTTTACTTCTCCTTCTACAAAGTTTATATAGAAACAATACATAATTATCAAGATCCAAAAGAAATGGATATGAAAACCTCCTTAACTATATTTAGTTTTGTGTTTCAAATAATCAAGGAGAATATCAAATCTGATCTCCAAGTCGAATTGATGAGGTGGCTTGTTAACTGTTGTCCATGAGATATTTTAGGAAAATAAATATGGAAAATTACTGAAAAATAGGGTCCAACAATCTCTTTGTATCTCCCAAACGGTGGCAATTGTGTAGAAACTGAGAGAGGTTTTTGGGAAGGGTCCCGTCCCAACAAAAACTTATTTTTCTTTCAAAAACTTTATCTCCGACTATTCTAAAACCTCTACCAAAATTATTGACTAAAACAGGAAATTATTTACCGTGAAATATCAGAAAAATAGGCCTCAAAGATCAATTTGAATCTCTTAAAATGTGATTTCTATGTAAAACCCGAGAGATGTTTTTGTGAAGGGGCATGTTCCCAACAAAATCCTCTTTTTGTTTCAACAAATTACTCTCCATCTTTTATGCAACCTCTCTTGAACAAAAAGACTAAAACAGGTAAAAAATAGAGTATTTCTTGTAGCTTTATCAGAAAATTAAGCCTCAAATATATATCTGAATATCTTAAACTGTGATATTTGTGTATAAAATGAGAGAGGATTTTGTGAAGGGGCATTTTCCCAACAAAAAAATCTTTTTGTTTCAACAAATTCATGTCCATAGTTTCAAAAACTGCTTTTGAAGATAAGGACTAAAACAGAAAAAAACAGAGTATTTCCTGTATTTGATTTCTGTTTTTTCTTCTTTCTGTTGTGTTCATCTTTAATTTTTCAAATCCTGTATCTTCTCTTTCTGTTTGGAATTCCATTACTCCACCTGATATTTTTCTTTCTTTTATTGCTTTACCATTTTTTCCTTTGGCACTTTTCTTACTTGTCAATTTATGTTTATGCTTGACTGTGGGTTTAATTGGATTTACATTGCAATCTTCATCTGTATCTTCTTCCATTTTAATGTCAATATCAGGAAACATTTCAATATCTACATCAAGTTTTGATCTCTTACCTTTGTTGGTGGTGGCCTTGTCTTGGTTTTCATCTACAGGAGTATCAACAGGAAATTGTTGAGTCTATTTCTTTCTCTTACTGGTCCTTGTCACCCTTGTGTCAGAAATTTTCCTTTTAATAGGAGTTTCATCAATGGAATACTCTGTTTCAGTGTAACAACCCTTTTCGCTTTTCCTCTTTTCTATTTGCTGGGTTGTGGATCAGGATTTAGGGATTGGGCCAACCAGCTCCAGGGTTGTTGTACCTCCCTCGGAGAAGACATGACCAGGGTCTTAATTAGGAATTGATGAAACAAGCTACTCTTTGTAGTGGCAGGGTGTGACTGCACCCTTTTTGACATATTTGTCAAGCTTTTGAGTAAAAAGTGAGGCAGATTTAAAGGGTAGTCTTTGTTTAGATGCATTAACAACTTGATGTGGTATATATAAATCAATGAGAATCTTCCTTCGTAGGTGATATACCTATGGATAATGATTAAATCATTGTGCCATTCTGGTCGGATACAACTGTGAGGGACTCCCTTTCTCCAATTTGGGTTTTGCTTATCTGGTAGCAAAAATTGATTGAAAAACTCTGTGACCACATGCTCCTTCTTCCACCAACGTTCTCCTCCAACTACCAATTTGCAAGATTTGGAAATGGATTGTCCTGTCATCAGCATCAACAACTTTCCGATCTCCACTTCAAAACCATCGAAGTTCTGTGAAAACGTCATAGATAAATGTTCGTCATAACCTTGGAAGGTGGTGAGGAATTCGAACCAACCAACATCTTTAAACCTCTGTGCCATCTACGGATATGCTTCAAGAAGCTCAGCGCCCTTGAGTTCCACTCTAACAACTTTTCAACTTCTCTTAGGTTCTATATCGATAAGATGATACTACAACTTGGCACTATCAAAATTTGAATTTACAACCTGTAACTGTTAACATATAAAAATTTCTCCTGAAAGACACCTGCGCTTATAATTCAACAAAATCAAAACAACGAGTGACAGGATCATATAAATATGTTTTGAAACCGACTGATTGAAATGGGTCTTTGCAAGGTACAGGATGATCCTATCATGTAACGATTTGAATTGTATAATTGATTCTAGAGATATCGTGGGACACATGCAGATTATGGTTCCATGACTTATGTAATCATAACAAAATTGGGGTGGCTAGCGCTTATCATGGCATGATGAAATTTAGCGCTATGGGAATAATGTTATTCTAGTAGCACTATTAATGACCTGGCAAAAAATTGAATTTGCAGGATTCAAATAGGCAAACGATGTGACAAATCTTGTAAAACCATGTCTTAAATCCCCAAAATTAAAGAAATTATTCAAAAAGATAAAATGTGAATCATAACAAACTGAAAACAAAGATTAAAATCAAATCAAAGAAAACAATGAAGTGCGGGTAGGGAGGGTTTAGGATTAAATTTTCTCACTAAATCAAAAAAAAAATTAGAGACTAAAACTGGCTCCTTCTGGGGGTGGAGTTTTGATGATAAAGTCCAAGAGTTGTAGACCAATGCCTTTACCTTTCTTCTGATTCATTGATTTCTCTGCTCTGTCATCCTTTATTTACAACACAACTGTATAAAAATAATTCCATTGGGTATATGGAGTCTTTAGTTGATCTCAAAAATAACAACCACAAAACTGCAAGTAGTCTTTCCATTGGGCTAGTGGATTCATCCATACTACTACTAAAACTCCACAACTTATTCAAACTCTGAAGTAAAAACATACTACAATAGACTAACAAACTAAAAATAATCTACATGCTCATATGACGAGCTTATTTTACACACTACCTACTCTATCCAACTTCTTCCATTAGATCAGGTAAAATCATGCTTCCAGTGAAGCCATACAAGTATCTAACTAACTAATGAAACTTTTAATCTGGAAATGATGAAAGAAGGAACCCATGAAATACAAAAATGCAATTCAAAAGGATAACAAAAGAACAATTTGGCATTTGAATTTCTCAAAGATTCCAAATAATCGACAAAAGGATCATGAAAACCATAAAGAAATACCTCTTCCTGATTTTTCAGCTGAAGATCAAAAGGTCTATGCATATATTCTTTCTAATAATGGTTGCTACCTTCAACTATTTGCAAATCTGAACATGACTGCAAGCTGATTTCACTGCTACTCAATTCTTGTTTGATGTCTTCTATGTAAGTGATACCATTTTTCGGTTCCTGAGATATTGAACTAAACTCTTCAATAATCCCAATCCCAACCTGCTTAATATCTTCTAAATATGGTGAACCATTAATATCAGATATTGGTTTGTTGACTTCCAGAAAAGAATCTATTACAACTAATTAAGGAATAGGCTTAGTAAATTGTTCATAGAAATCATGCAGGTATCCATCACTGCCTTCCTCAAATTTTGATGCATAGTTGTCATATACAGGTAGACTTCTCCTTAATTCATCAAGATTTTATGTGGGGATATACTCTTCTCCATCTGAATACTCATCAAAGGTACATTGATCTGAAAGGTTTCTTGAGATCTGAAATTCACAGACATTTGCTTCACGACCATAATGAAAGAATGAGTGCATATGTGCTTCTTGATCACCTTTGGAATTTTGACCATAAGATACATCCAAAACAAAACCAAATGTATCTATAACTATTGGTTATTCTTCCTCATCAATAGTAAAGTATTCAATAATAGTTTTTTTAGTTAATGATTGATCCTCAATTAGATTATCAACAACAAATTGTTCATGAGGATAAACATTCAGATGATCATCATAATCATTATGAGAACATTTAAAACTATATTCACAAATTATAGGGTGCAACCTTTCATGAGGTATATCGTGTATCATCTCTACTATCTGTTGAATATAGGATTGAAATTGTTCACAACAATTCTCAACAAATCTATCAATGCAACAATACCTATTAAAATGCTTGATGAATATTGCATGGAATTCCCTCAAGGAAGATATGCTCGATGAAGGCAAGGACTGATACCAGTGTCGTGCATCACCCTCCAATGAATACATAAACATTTTTATACAAACATTCTCGTGATGTAGATATAGTTGATCTATGTATTCATGAAACTTGATGAGGTGATCTGATGGATTATCCTCCTTGCTTTCTTCGAAACGTGGAAGGCAGTCCCCCCAAATATCTATAGTGGGAATAGTATTAGGGAAACCAACAATATCAACAAAATTGAATGGAGCAAACCTTGCAGCCACAATGGCTTTCATTCAATCATTTGATTCCATTCTAGATCTTCCCCAGTGCAGTCATTTATGGATCATTGAATAATGGAGTCTCCATGGTGAAAAATATGCATTCAATTATGTGCCCTCTTCTTGTTCACCATCAAGAAGAAGATCTGATCGTTGTCATTCTTCCCAAGGAAGATGTCTTCGTTTCTTCGTCCCCGACAGCGGCGCCAAAAGATGTTAGTCCCTAAAGTTGCACTTGACTGTGAGAGGGAAATTTAGGGCATCATCGATTTATTGCAAAGTGTTTTGAAGGTTTTTATGGTTTGTTTTTTTGAATAAGGTGGTTGAAAACTGGCTCAAGGTTATAACATAAACAAGAAATTCAGAATAAGAGAAGAACATATCCCATTGAGTGATTAAAAGGTAGTCACATAGATGAATTAGACCAATAAGGAAAAGGAGAAAATGAAGTTTTCAATTCGTCAACTTCACATAAATTCTTATTTCAAAATATCATAAAGAAACAAGAACATCAACTCGAAATCAAAACTTGAAAATAATCACCACAACAAATTCTTTATTGTATTAATTAATAATCAAGAAAACAAATGCATTGCAATCTAAATAATGAACTCAAGCATGAAGAGAGAATAACATAGTAGAAAAGAGAGTCTAATCATCCATATTCCTTTTCTATTAAGTGTCAAATAGAACAGAAATGTCTTACAAGGATTCATAAAACAGGTCCCCTGGATCTCCAATTTTTCCCCTTTTACTTCTCCTTCTACAAAGTTTATATAGAAACAATACATAATTATCAAGATCCAAAAGAAATGGATCTGAAAACCTCCTCAACTATATTTAGTTTCTTGTTTCAAATAATCAAGGAGAATATAAAATCTGATCTCCAAGTCGAATTGATGAGGTGGCTTGTCAACTGTAGTCCATGAGATATTTTAGGAAAATAAATATGGAAAATTCCTGAAAAATAGGGTCCAACAATCTCTTCATATCTCCCAAACGGTGATAGTTGTGTAGAAATTGAGAGAGGTTTTTGTGAAGGGGACCGTTCCCAACAAAAACCTATTTTTGTTTCAAAAAAATAATCTCCAGTTGTTTTGAAACCTCTCCCAAAATTACTGACTAAAATAGGAAATTATTTATTGTGAAATATCAGAAAAATAGGCCTCAAAGATCAATTCAAATCTCTTAAAATGTGATTTCTGTGTAAAAACTGAGAGAGTTTTTGTGAAGGGGCATGTTCCCATCAAAAAAATATTTTGGTTTCAACAAATTACTCTCCATCTGTTTTGCAACCTCTCTTGAAGAAAAAGACTAAAACATGTAAAAAACAAAGTATTTCATGTAGCTTTATCAGAAAATTAGGCCTCAAAGATATATTTGAATATCTTAAAATGTGATAGTTGTGTAAAACCTGAGAGATTTTTTTGTGAAGGGGCATGTTCCCAACAAAAACCTTTTTTTTTTTAACAAATTCATCTCCATAGTTTCAGAAACTGCTTTTGAAGATAAGGACTAAAGCAGGAAAAAATAGAGTATTTCCTGTATTTGATTTCTATTTTTTCTTCTTTCTGTTCTGTTCATCTTTACTTTTTGAAATCCTGTATCTTCTCTTGCTATTTGGAATTCCATTTCTCCACCTGATCTTTTTCTTTCTTTTATTTCTTTACCATTTTTTCCTTTGGCACTTTTCTTACTTGTCAATTTCTTTTTATGCTTGACTGTGGGTTTAATTGGATTTACATTGTAATCTTCATCTGTATATTCTTCCATTTTAATGCCAATATCAGGAAACATTTCAATCTCTACATCAAGTTTTGATCTTTTACCTTTGTTGGTGGTGGCCTTGTCTTGGTTTTCATCTACAGGAGTATCAATAGGAAATTGTTGAGTATGTTTCTTTCTCTTACTAGTCCTTGTCACCCTTGTGTCAGAAATTTCCCTTTTAATACGAGTTTCATCAATGGAATACTCTGTTTCAGTGTAACAACCCTTTTCCATTTTCCTCTTTTCTATTTGTTGGGTTGTGAATTAGGATTTAGGGATTGGGCCAACCAGCTCCATGGTTTTTGTACTTCCCTCAGAGAAGACATGACCAGGGTCTTGATTAGGACTTGATGAAATAAGTTACTCTTTGTAGTGGCAGGGTGTGACTGCACCCTTTTTGACATCTTTGTCAGGATTTTGAGTAAAAAGTGAGGCAGATTTAAAGGGTAGTCTCCATTTAGATGCATTAACAACCTAATGTTGTATATATAAATCATTGAGAATCTTCCTTCGCAGGTGATATACCTATGGATAATGATTAAATCAGTGTGTCATTCTAGTCGGATCCAACTATGAGGGACTCCCTTTCTCCAATTCAGGTTTTTCTTATCTGGTAGAAAAAATTGATTGACAAACTCTGTGACCACATACTCCTTTCACCAACATTCTCCTCCAACTACCAATTTGCAATCTTTGGCAATGGACTATTCTGACATCAGCATCAACAACTTTCCGATCTGCACCTCGAAACCATTGAAGTTCTGTGAAAATGCCATAGATAAATGTTCGTCATAAACTTGGAAGGTGGTGAGGAATTTGAACCAACCAGCATCTTTAAACCTATGTGCCATCTGTGGATATGCTTCAAGAAGCTCAATGCCCTCAAGTTCCACTCTGACAACTTTTTGAATTCTCTTAGGTTCCATATCGATAAGATGATGTTGCAACTTGGCACTGTCGGAAGTTGAATTTACAACCTGTAACTTTTAACATATAAAAATTTGTTTTGAAAGACACCTGCGCTTATAATTCAACGAGTGACAGGATCATATAATGATGTTTTGAAACTAACTGATTGAAATGGGTCTTTGGAAGGTACATGATGATCCCATCATGTGACAATTTGAACTGTATAATTGATTCCAGAGATATCGTGGGACACATGAGGATTATCGGTCCATGACTTATGTAATCATAACAAAATCGGGGTGTCTAGCGCTTATCATGGCATGATGACATTTAGCGCTACGGGAATAATGTTATTCTAGTAGCGCTATTAATGAATTGGCATAAATTTGAATTTGCAGGATTCAAATAGGCAAACGATGTGACAAATCTTGTAAAACTATGTCTTAGATCCTCAAACTTAAAGAAATTATTCAAAAAGATAAAATGTGAATCATAACAAACTCAAAACAAAGATTAAAATCAAATCAAAGCAAACAATGAAGTGCAGGTAGGGAGGGTTTAGGATTAAATTTTCTCACTAAATCAAAAGCAAAATTAGAGACTAATAGGAAGTGTGAGATCTAAGAGAAGAAACTGTGAGGAGCGTAGTTGGGAAAATCAAAACATGAGACTTGGAATGAAAATAACTCAGTAGCCATAGTGCACAAAATTACAAGCACCTTGCAGAGGACCCTGAGCTCAGGACTTTGGAGTCATAGCTCCAAGAATAAAATAAGCAAGAAACCACAATGCAGACACAGTTGAAGCCTCTATCAGTGGTTGAGAGAATGAAAAGGTCCTAGGAACAACGCACTTCTTAGCAATAGGTCCACACCATCCAGAGTAAAGTCATGGAAGTGACTCAAAGGCTCCAGCCAGTGCAGGATGAAGCTTGCACACTTTTTGAGGAAATTGAAGGATAGGGTGCACATCTAGAGCAAGTAGTCACCATGGTGGAACAATGATTTGAAGGGCCGGTGGCCGAGAAATTTATTCAGGAGTTTGTTGAGTAGGAAGCTCTGGAGAAACAACAGGTCGAAGTAGCCTGGACCAAGCTCAAGGCATTTCAGGCAAATTTACCCAGATCAGAGTGAATCAGGACGAGTTGCAGGTGAGTGTTGGGGGGCTGTTGTCCCTTGACCAAGTTTTGTGGAAATGTTGGTAATGTTTGACCAATTTTGGGACTTTGATAGGCTGGTCAAAGGTAGAGCACAAGGCAAAGTGGAGATCACAGGATCTCGGCCCCTTTTCAGGGAGTTTTCGGTTTAGGGTTTATGTAAAGGGTATGGGATGTCGGCCCATGGTTTTTACCCATGATTAGGCCCATTTTGTAATATATAAATAATTATCTAGGTGATGTAAGAGTAACAAGACCTGGTAGGCCGATGGCTTGGTGTTATGCTAAGTGCAAGTGATTGTAAGAGTCTTTGTGCATACTGTGTGTTGAGACCTACAGAGCTAAGTGAAAGTCATATGTAGTGCTTTGTGCACCGATTGTATAAGGCTATCTACCTGGATCTACTCGGGGAAGGAGGATCTAGAAAAGTGCATGCAAATCTCATATCTTACGCAGAGTGGTTTTGTGGCTCTGTGCATGTAAGAATATTGAAGAAGATAATAAAGAAGGAGAAGAGTTGGTGGATGTATCCCCAAGCTGGTGGTGAACCACATATATCCTGTGTTGTGATTTCTTTGTGCATTATGGTTGTTATGTTATTGATCTGACTTATGCTTAGTGTTGTTATCTTTATCTATGATGCATCTGATATTGTATCTTAGTGCTTAATGATATGAATGAATGTTAGATCTAATCTATTCTTATGTGCTAAGTGATTGGATGCGATAGATCTTAATTGAATACCACTCTTCTCTGTAATTAGGATCTTATATGCGATGTGAATCAAAGATAAATATTGATAAATGATAACTGCTAAGTGCCTTGTTAGAGTAATGTAATCATAGGTCTGTGTCCTAGATAGGTTGTAGACACTTGAGTCCTACAACCACCCCTGCCTCTACCTTGGGTGGGACATCATCTTCTTCGCCGGTGTAACCGAAAGGCATGGTAGTTAAGGTTTTTTTGGTGCGTTGTTGAATCGTTGAACCCTAGGTCTGCCCATGTGCCAATAGGAGGTATCCTTGGTGACTCATGTGTAGATCACAGAAGAAAAGGATCTCGAAAAGGCATCTTCCCCAGCTCCTGATGCTCAAATTCAGGGCTCTACATAGAATGACCAGGAAGTCGAAAGTGTCTTACACACTGAACTAATCGATGTACCAAAAAATGAAATGGATAGTTCGATGGATGAGCTAGGGTAGGGAGAGAAAAAAGAAGAAGATCCACAATGGTCGATTATCAAGTAAGCATTGAGCCTACCCTCGATGCTTCAATTTCAACCAGTACTCAACCTCCCGATGAGAAACAAACAGAGGCCAGAACTTCAGAATAGATGGAGGAGGTTCAAGAACCCAGTCTTGAACATATATACACCATCAAGAGCCTGGGAAATATGCTAACTTGGGGAGATCAACAAATCCCTAAACCCATGGATGAATTTTCTAACATACATGCCATAAATTATGACTGGAAAAGGAAATATATCATGCAAAGAACCAACAATAAGAGGAGGATTACTCTAGATCGCTCCATCCTCATCACCATAGAGGAAAAACTGATCAACATAGAGCATACCAAAACATATGAGCTTATTGGCGTAGGGATGGAAATCACAGATCCCACCTTGCATAGAGAAAAAAGGGATGAAGAGGAGTTTTCTACTATGCTGAAGGAGTTGGAACATCTACACCATTTGGAGAAATATTACCAAGAATCCACATTGGCCTCGATGTTCTTGAGAAGTGAATTGCAAGGCACCTACGATAAATTTGCAAATGAGCAGCACATATTCACTAGAAGAATAGTAGAGTACCAAAAAGGCACCCTCATGGTGCTGGAAACGTGTAAATATATCGCGAGGTGGTATGAGAAATCACACCAAGCCATTGAGAGGATCGACTACATCAACGCCATTCGATAGGGCCAAGACGTCGAAGAGCACGACATTTGGGTACTTAGGGATAGTAGAATCGACCGCATAAATGAGTCATATGAATACTAGTCGTGAATGGCCCAATAACCTCATCAGGAAATCCAATATAAATGGGCTGAGTGTGAAAATAGATGGACCAAGGTCAACCGAGCAATGAGAGACATCGACCTTCCAGAATTTGACACACCCGATGACTTTGTCGACTTGCACGACATAGTCAAAATTCATACCGAACAAGAATCATTGTGGGTTCCTGATATAATAAAGGTGGTGAACATGGCACTAGGTCAAGTGCAACAGTTCATGGATTACCCTATCAAGTCTCAAACAATGATACGACAGATGAGTGTCAAAATAGTCAAATATCGGGCACGGGCAGTAGAGATCAAGGGGTCCTTTCATCCCCGATGGATTAGCATAGGTTCCTGTACACCAACATGTGTGAGGATCTCTTCATCTAATGGTTGAAGTACGAGAAGAGTCATCCACTCAAGTGAAACCATTTGATGATTTTTTAAGACTGGGCAATGAAAGCACCATGTGGTGATTTTTTGTTTTACTTAGTTGCACTTTGATTTTTATTTTTAGTTAATCATATGTTATAAATAAGAGCATCGACCTAATAGCATGGGTCGATGGTTTTTGCAAAGACCCTCATTTTTGGATTTGTAAAGAACTATTTCAAAGCTTCCTTAATTGAGAAGTCTTGTTTAGGATGAGAGACAAGTTTGTGTTTTTCATCAAAAGTGAGTGTGAATGGATCTGAAGAGGAATTATTTCTGATTTTATCTAATGAGTGGATGTTTTAACGAGTAAGAGATTCTAAATATGTTGGTAAGTTATCTGATTCAATGTTTTTACATTTCTTGTCTTTAATGATGAAAAATAAATCGTTGTGTTAGTATGTGATTGATGATTAGGGAAAAGGGAACTATTTTTCTTGCCATCATTTATTGCATATATCTTTTTCTTATGATAATCGCACATCAATCAATAATTGGAATACCAGTAGGTTAATGTATTATTACTAGGCTTGTGGTAGAGAATTGTTGTCTGCATGCACGAGGGAAAGGGTTATCCCAAGCTCATCCTTCTCTAGTAGTTAAGATTTTTCCCACTTTGTTACCTAGTTGGTTTATACCAACTTTTATCTTGTATCGGTCCCACCTATAAGAGAAAATACAAAAGGAGAATGTTTGAACTAAAGGAGGAGTTTTCATAAGAAGACATCCTATCGATCACTATGTAAATCATGTCAATTAATCAGTTGGATCACAAGATCTGGATAACCATTCCACCATTAAACGTTGCAGAGTCTAATTGGGCCTCGGTGGGTGGTTTGGTTCATGTTGTTGAGTTAAAGGGATTTAGGACCCCTCAACAGAATTTGTGCTATAAGGAGGGCCTGAAGAATGAATGGCTAACAATATTTTTTACAAAATCTTTCACAC
This sequence comes from Picea sitchensis, assembly GCA_010110895.2. Classification (NCBI taxonomy): domain Eukaryota; kingdom Viridiplantae; phylum Streptophyta; class Pinopsida; order Pinales; family Pinaceae; genus Picea; species Picea sitchensis. Next base: position 17,403 of record SNQJ01S0045633.1, on the reverse strand, counting down.
AACCTGTAGATTCAAAACATCCCACATGCATGGCTAGTCATTCCCAAGACAACCCACACACTAAGTACTCCTGAAACGAGTAACTTACCCCAATACGAGGAAGAACATATGTTCCCTGATATACCTTACTCTCTTCCTCATGAGGAATTGAACCAATTCAGAAGAATCACAAGAGCTTACACCCGTCAGATCGGTGCATTTCCCTTAGCTCTATTACTTCCTCGAAGAAAAAAAAAGAAGAACAGTGGTCAAGTCCCCCAACCAAGTTTTTGTACAAACAATAAAAGACCTGATAGATTTCTCCCTCACCGAAATCAAACATCCTCTTAATATAATCCCTGAAACACCAGCCGACAACTTCTCCAAGCCCGACGACTTTTCAGAAGAGGAAGGGTTTAACTCAGAACGCCTAGCTTCGAGATCTAAAGACATGGAAGATAACAATGACCATAATGAAGAAAGGGGAAACCCACCTTAGAATAATCAACCCCAGTTGGCTAGAGATGTTTTTTCCATCCCTGGAAGACTACATAACCTTCCCCGACATCCAGATAAGTTACTCCCTAAATTTGACCCTGAAACCTCAGGATTGCCTGAAGACCATATCAAAAAATTCATACTATCTATCAAACTGATGAATGTCCAACATGAATACGTAGTATGCAGGATTTTCCCCTATACTTTTGAGAACTCAACCTCCACGTGGTATTTTAACTTACTTGTAGGGTCCATAACTAGTTGGACAAAGCTTCAAAAGGATTTTCTAGATAAATTTGCAGAAGAAACCACTACAGGAGCTTTGATGGTTGAGTTGCTCGTCGCCACCATGAGTTCAGAGGAGAAGGTTAAATAATTCAATCAAATATTTACCACTATCTTAAACAAATTCCAACCCGAAGCTAAACCTACTAAGGAGTTTCAAATCGAAGTATACACTAATTCTCTACCATCTTCTCTTTCCATGTTTGTGAAAAGGGATGCCAAACCAACCTTAGCTCATAATTTTGAGGAAGCCAAAATGATAGAGTTCCAAATGAAAGGATTCAAAGAAGGCTAGGTCTCATTAGTTAAGAAAGAAGTTCAGCCTCCTCCCAAGAGAGGACTCATGTTCACTAGACCCACAGAGAAACAAACAGATGTTACACATTATTTTCGTCATCCCTATGACCATTAATGATGTAAACCTATATGTTGCCTTCAGAGGGGTCAGTGGCCTAAGTTCCTGAAGAGATAAGGGAGAAGAACTTTTCCTAAGAAAAGAAGTTGCATTTTCCCTTATAAAAACCCTGTAAAAAAGGAAGTTCGCAGGTTGCTATATAGGCAGTGTGTGAGAATGCCCAATTCTCATAGGTTGCACCATAGCTAGGGTGCGAGATGTTCGCAAGTTTATCTATAAGCAGGGTGTGAGAATGCCTACACGTGGGAAAAACAAGAATTTTATTGAATCTTCTAGAAGGAGAAACTTCTATGGTGAGGTGGCATCTGAATGGTTTGGATCTTACTCACTTTCATGAGTTAGTGGGATCATCCTAACCTCCTCACCTTATCCTCTTAAACTTATAAAAGGAGAGGAGTTCTCATGGAGAAATTTATCTTTGGTTAACTTGGAGCTTTTAGCTTGGCTAGATGAGCCACTTTGCCAAGATAGATTGTGAATAGTATCATGTCTATGCTCTCAGAATTATTGGAGTGAAAGTGTGTGTGGAACAAAGGACAGTTGGAAGGGACCTTACGACATCAAGGCCATGGTTGTAATCTCTCTTTCACATTTAATATGATATAGTAATATGATTCTTTCCTATAAAGCTTGTTGTGTTTCATTGTATGATTCCTTGATCACATACATAGGTTTATATTGAGTTTATGATATTTCTATCAATTTGGTTGGTTGCGTTCTTTTACAGGTTCATCTTTGTATGAGTGTTGGAACAGAGCTAGGATGGCGATGGCGAGAGGAAGAGACATTTAAATGGTATGTCACCTATCCCTCTTTAGTTAGTAAATTCAATATTTAAAACTTAAGGAAAGTGTCATGTTCTGGTGTGTTTTGTTCTAGATCTAGGTGGATCTAGGGAGATCAGTTAGTGTCTGCACCTACCGATTAGTGTGATAAAAAAATTGGCGACTCCACTGGGGAGGAGATTGTTTCCTAGTTAGTCTAGTTTCTCTTGCTTTGATTTCTTGTTTGCTGGTCTCTGAGTCTGTGGGAGATCCATCCAGACTCTTTGGATCTGAAAGTTCACTCAAATTTAGTCCTTTTTCAAATTTTTGCTTGTTTACAGGCATTCTCGCACTATACCCTTTAGTGGCCTGCGAGAAACACCTGAGTTTGCACCCTGGTGTTAAGTCCAGTGTGAACCCCTCGCAGTCAACCTTTGTTGAGCCTGCAAGAATCTTTGATTCTTGCACTGTAATACACTACCAGCCTGCGAACTTGTTTGTAAAAAAAATTTTGGATTGGGTCTGGTCATTTTTTGATGCCCAGTTTTTTCTTTGAACAGCTGGATTGAACTTTTGGAGCCTCTATTGATCTGTTTACAGTCTTCTTGACATTCTTTGATTTTCTTTTATCCATCTTTGCTTTGTTTGGTTTTGAAGGATTAGTCTCTTGCTTTGAGTGTCTTTCAATTACAAAGCATGTGTTTTCTTTAGAATTGTTTAGGGAAAGATCAGATTTATTCTAAATAGTTCGCTTTAAAGAGAGAACTTTTAGTTTGGGTTTCTTTGTTTTAAGAAGGTTCATTATTGCTTTTAGTGAAATTTTTGAAACAAAAAGATTTAATTTCTTGCTTTATATTAGATTGGGGGAATCCTTTCATTTGAAGTAGTGAAATTGCTTGATTCTTGGCATTTTTTTATCTTAAATTATGAAAAAAATTCCCCCTCATGGTCGGGGGCGGCCATGAATCGTGCATTGATGTTCAGTACCTTTTTCTCATTTCTTGAGAATATTGATATTGATGATTTTAATATATTTTGGGATATCGTGCATATGGGAATGATAAATGTTTTCTCCTTCTCATAGAATAGCTTTCATCGAAATGAAAAGATTGCATCTTCATATCTTTGGATAATTTTCGAGTCAGTCAAAACACCATATTGTCCACGCCATATTCCTTTTGAGTAACAACAGCCATAAAATAAAGTGCTTATAAAAATTGATTAGAATTTTTTATCTTTTTTGGTAGCAAACCTACATTAGATTAGTTGTAGGGCTTTGGAATAGGTGTGAAAGATAACTTTCCAAAGTTGCAAACAAACATATCATTTTGAGTTAGGGAGCGGTTAAATACACTTATTACATTTTGTCTTGGGAAGCCCTTCTAACACAAGGGTCAATCATGAGGTCACATTGAGACTAGCAGAGTTACTCACCCTGCTTTGTTGGTCTTGGTGTAGAGATTAGGTGTATTATGGGGGTCGCTTGAGAGGTATACCCACAATGATGAGTGGAAGCCTTTCAAGTTGATTTCGGGCTAGATAACCTTCCCTTGTACGTAGATCGGACTGTTGACTATTTCCCCAGACATCATTGTAGTAATTGGTAACCTTAGTGGCCTATCTCTCTAGGTTCTTTACACAAGGTGACTGTGGAGGGGAAAGTCTTCACGGTACCTGGAATCGACGTTGGCCAAACTCACTTGGGCTCCTTGGAGGGTATACCCATGATTATGTGTGGGATATTGCACCAAGGTGTAAGTCCATTAAGCAGGTCGTCAATGTAACTTTTCCACCCGCTCTATCTCAGCCCCTTCTTACATTGTTCCTGTGATGTTGGATTTCATCACCAACTAGTGTGCTCATTGTGAGAAGGTTTTGTTTGTTTGCTTGCTTCCTAGATTTTTAGTGTTTGTTGTTTGTTTTCCCTAGTAGACTCTAGGTTGGATTTATTTAATGGCGTCAGTCCATGGAATGACAAATGAATGAACCCCTGCTCCAGGGGAACCTTTTGTTTTTCCTACTTATGGGAACATTAGTCCTCCTCACATTGCTACTTTGAGCCTTCCAGGTCTCACAATTGGATTACCGGTATGGTTGTTTTCCACTCAGGTAATCCCAAATGCAGTTAGTGCTTCAGTCACAAGCACTTCCCCCCNAGGTTCTTTACACAAGGTGACTGTGGAGGGGAAAGTCTTCACGGTACCTGGAATCGACGTTGGCCAAACTCACTTGGGCTCCTTGGAGGGTATACCCATGATTATGTGTGGGATATTGCACCAAGGTGTAAGTCCATTAAGCAGGTCGTCAATGTAACTTTTCCACCCGCTCTATCTCAGCCCCTTCTTACATTGTTCCTGTGATGTTGGATTTCATCACCAACTAGTGTGCTCATTGTGAGAAGGTTTTGTTTGTTTGCTTGCTTCCTAGATTTTTAGTGTTTGTTGTTTGTTTTCCCTAGTAGACTCTAGGTTGGATTTATTTAATGGCGTCAGTCCATGGAATGACAAATGAATGAACCCCTGCTCCAGGGGAACCTTTTGTTTTTCCTACTTATGGGAACATTAGTCCTCCTCACATTGCTACTTTGAGCCTTCCAGGTCTCACAATTGGATTACCGGTATGGTTGTTTTCCACTCAGGTAATCCCAAATGCAGTTAGTGCTTCAGTCACAAGCACTTCCCCCCAAGATCATCAACCTCATGTTGATCCTTCACCTTCTTCACCAGTAATATCTTCTTCGCCTTGTCCTCTTGCAAGTTCATCTTCTATTTCATCTTCTTCGTCGAGTGAAAGTTTTGAAGCTAGTAACCCGGTGAATAAGAATAACAAGAAAAAAAAGAATAAGAAGAAGAAAATTAAGCAAGGATCCAAACTTCCAACCGCTGTCAAACATGTTGGAAAACAACTAGTTACTGTTAATCATGCTAGGAGTGTTGATGATGTCAAGATCACCCAAACAACCTGTAAGCCCAAGTACCCTTGCAGGATTTGTAAGGGTATCCATCTTCTTAAGGATTGCCCTGGTTTATCCAAGGTTATAGAAGCATGATCTACATCTCCTTTCCAGTCCATGTCGTCATCCTCTGAACAACATGCTCAGGACCCCCCGTCAACCAGTCATGATACAGTTGGGAAGAAGAAACGTAGAGTCAAGTTCCTGTGTATGTTATGAAAAGGGAGTCATCTCACTCACCTTTGTTCTTGTATGGACGAAGCCTTGAAATTACCGGAAGACATGACCGTTTCACAGTCTCAACTTCAAGTTTCTTATCGTAAGCTTTCTCTCAACCCTCCAATAGTTGATGGAATGATCACTCTGGTCAATCCAGTTGATCATGTCATCAACCTGGTCACGTCCTTAGTTGAACCAGTTGACAAAGTGGTTGATCCGATACCATCCTCAGTCAACCCCACTCTCCTATTAGAGAGTGAAACCCAAGCGGTTGATCCATTTCCACCTGTCGATCCCATTCTCCCCTTGGAGAATGAAACCTAAGTGGTCGATCTGATCTCTCTGCTAGTCGCTCCTACTCTCTCGATAGAGAGTAAACCTGATACTACCCATGTTTTTCTCATTGATACAGAGTCTCCCATGCCGAGGGGTATTCCTCCTTCTCCCGTAGGACCTCCTCCATGTAATGAGACCATCCTTTTTAATTGGGGTGTGCTAACTAGACCTTGTCATCCCTCTCACATTCCTTTCCAGATTACAGTACAGGTTTGTGGTCGGGACATTCCTCAAATGTTGATAGATGAAGGTTCATTTGTTAGTATTTTTTCCTCTATTGCTTGGAAAGCTTTGGGTTGTCCTCCACTTGCACTGGTTACACAGAATCTGTTAGCTTTTAACAGAAGAACTAGTCAATCTTTAGGGACCCTTCCTCATTTTCCTATAACTTTGGGAGGAAAAAATGTCTTTATTGACGTCATGGTAGTCCAAGACCCCTTGGATTTTTCTTTTCTCCTTGGGTGAGATTATGTCTATGCCATGAAAGCTATTGTGTCTACTCTTTTTCGTGTGGAGGAGTTGTGACAGTTGATCAACTTTCATTCATTGACCCCGACTAGATTGCCTCCCTAAATGGTTCTTATATGCAGATGGTATCGCCCCTGCCACAAGTCAATTATGTGGTGTTGTTGCCCATGGCTTCAACTTCTGATGACTTAGATCCAGTAGTTGACATGGTAATCTCCTCGATAGGGTTGTTAGAGCCTGATCTCTTTACTCCTGTCATGACCCTGGACATGGTGTCCTTCCAAAGTGTATTTCTTCCTTCCAGTGAAGACCTCTTGGAAGCCATGACCGAGTTTTTTCCCTTGACATGGTGTCATTCCAGGGCATTGTCCTCTTGGAATCCATTATCAATGAGAGAGGTATCGAGGATAGTTTTTGCATCTCTGAGGAAACCTTGTTAAAAAATGAAACAGAGGTATTTGAGCATAGTTTTTCTAATTTCAAGCTCACTAAACAATGAAACCACTTATGAGGATAGTTTTTGCATATCTGAGGCAACCTCGTTAAAAAATGAAATAGAGTTCCTTGAACATAGTTTTCTAATTTCAAGCTCGTTAAAAAATGAAACCACTTGAGGATTGTTTTTGCGTCTCTGTAACAACCTCGTTAAAAAATGAAACAGAGGTTACGAGCATAGTTCTTGTTTTTGTGTCAAGCTCGTTAAAAAATGAAATAGTTTTCCCCCTCTCTATTTGAGTCAAGTCCTTCGTCTAGTATTTGAAGCTACATTTCCTTCGCCTTTGTCATTGGATGAAACGAAGCTTGGGGGGCAATACTTCTAGCCTCTGGAATTCATGCTGAAGTAGAGCCGCTAGTTTCTTAAGTTGGGGGCTAAATACCAACCTTCCATGTGTTATGCGTTGGGAAGTCGCCAGCATAGTTTTATATGGTTCAAGCTTGTGTAAAAATGAAACCACTTACCTCAAGCATAGTTTCCT